>CM040238.1:87222440-87252670 GCA_022545495.1 Chrysanthemum lavandulifolium | reverse complement strand
ACTTATGATAACTTTATATTTGTTATCAACAAAACACAAAGAGATCGCTAAATATGAATAAATATTTTTACGATTTATTTGTATTAACACACTCTCATTATTACAACACGACTAAAACTTTCCTCATAGCTAATTCCTTCTCCTTAACTATAAACTTTAGCCACTAACCTTTCCTTAAACCTTTCGGTTCACAAGAAGCTTTATATTTTATCTTATATACCCATCTACAACCTACTAGTTTTCTACCGGTTGGTAAATCATTTTAAGTCCGAGTTTTATTTCTATTTAGAATTCCATTTCCTTATTCATAGCTTTGAACCCAGTTGCTATCTTTTATAGCTTCATTATAAGAAATAGGTTCAATAAACTTGTTAAGATTTGATACAAAATAAAAACTAGCGATCAAGTCTAGAATAGTTAACAACTTTGTCAATTCTTTACTTCACATTATGATTAAGCACAAAATCATTGAACTTAACGGGAAGGAGCATTACCATCACTATAGACATGATCTTCCTATTCATCATTAGGGCTTTATAGTGTCTTATTGTTTTATTAGACTCAAAAAGTAATTAAAGCATTTTCAAAAAGTTAAGATGATTTAAACAATTTTGTTCATCATTGTTTACATAAGGTGCGTATTGAGGGTGGAGATAGCTAATGTAAAACCCTAAAATAAGTAAACGTGTTAAAGACTATTTTATCCCTCAAACTTAATATTTATTAAACACATAAAATACGTCAAGTTAATTAAATACAACTTTAACCTAACTCGAAATAATCAACTTTAACCTATCTTTTATAGCTTCATTATAAGAAATAGGTTCAATAAACTTGTTAAGATTTGATACAAAATAAAAACTAGCGTTATCAAGTCTAGAATAGTTAATAACTTTGTCAATTCTTTACTTCACATTATGGTTAAGCACAAAATCATTGAACTTAACAGGAAGGAGCATTACCATCACTATAGACATGATCTTATAGACATGATCTTCCTCTTCATCATTAGGGCTTTATAGTGTCTTATTGTTTTATTAGACTCAAAAAGTAATTAAAGCATTTTCAAAAAAGTTAAGATGATTTAAACAATTTTGTTCATCGCTGTTTACATAAGGTGCGTATTGAGGTGGAGATAGCTAATGTAAAACCCAAAATCGTAAACGTGTTAAAAGACTATTTTGTCCTCAAACTTAATATTTATTAAACACATAAAATCGTCAAGCTAATTAAATACAACTTTAACCTAACTCGAAATAATCAAATTTAACCTATCTTTTATAGCTTCATTATAAGAAATAGGTTCAATAAACTTGTTAAGATTTGATACAAAATAAAAACTAGCAGTATCAAGTCTAGAATAGTTAACAACTTTGTCAATTCTTTACTTCACATTATGATTAAGCACAAAATCATTGAACCATCACTATAGACATGATCTTATAGACATGATCTTCCTCTTCATCATTAGGGCTTTATAGTGTCTTATTGTTTTATTAGACTCAAAAGTAATTAAAGCATTTTCAAAAAGTTAAGATGATTTAAACAATTTTGTTCATCATTTGTTTACATAAGGTGCGTATTGAGGTGGAGATAGCTAATGTAAAACCTAAAATCGACACACCTTATGTCTAAATATATGTCACACGTTGCTAAGGTTTCATGGGCGGAAAAATATACAAGAAATACAAAACACTACACTTAAGTTTAAGCCCGTCATATTGATAACTTGGAAAGTAAAATTACATTTTATCCCCTTAATTCACCGATTATTCCCCATTTACCTATTTAAGTTTCATTTTTTACCCACAATAAACACACTCAAATAAACACATAAAACCCTTAACTAAAAGTGGGCTCCTCCTTTGTTTTCTCCATTTCTGCCGACATCAAGGGTATCCATGAGGTGTGATCGAGGTGGGTATGGACTGCTTGTCGTGAGGTTTGGCTAGGTCAAAGGGAGGCTTGGTGATTGTTGTGTCGTGGTCGCTAGGACAAAAGGGGTTCTTGTTGGTGGGGTTCTAGGGAACAACAAAGGAGGATTGTAAGACGTCTAGGGAGGTCAGAATCGTGGTTTTGGTGCAAAGAAATTGCTTGGTTTGGTCGTGGGTGTGGCCTGCTGCTGGTCGTGAATCTGCTAGGGCTAAAGGGTGTTAGATTTGTTTTGTTTATTTCTTGTTTCCTTCATCTTTTGCACGCTTCAAGGGGTAACATAATTAATCCCTCATCTCGTACTTTTTCTTCTATTGTTTTGTGTATTGGTTGCATGTTTTTCAGCCCTTCGAATGCTCATCTATACACGAATTAATGTCTCATAAAATGATAACTAATGTCACATAAAATCATGATTTTATCACATGATATGACAAATACGAAGACCATATAAATCGAACTATATAGATACCATGGTTAAATCTTTTTCGACCTAAAAGGCTAACACACAAGGGACGTATAATTTTTTGTATATTGAATTCGTAATGGGTTAAAACGTAAACGGTTATCAAAAACTAAGCCTAGGGATATATATATATATATATATTGTTAATAAAGTTAAGGGTTGGTTTTATAATTAATTGTTAGGAATTAGAAATTCCAGGTATTAAAGAGTCGGTCACCTCAAGTATATGTAATCGTTAAAGCTCGTAGTCGTAGTTATTTTAAGTTAAGTAGTATTTAGTTAAGTAACACCGTGGAGGACTGACGGGTCTTTACCCATTGTATGCACGATCCACGACCCGTTGTGTGGCGTTTTATGTAAGACTATAAATACTCTCTACCTCCCAAGGTAGAGTTGGAGCTCATAATAATATCTTCACTTTCTCTCACTAGATTCCCTAAACCTCT
Source organism: Chrysanthemum lavandulifolium (assembly GCA_022545495.1). Classification (NCBI taxonomy): domain Eukaryota; kingdom Viridiplantae; phylum Streptophyta; class Magnoliopsida; order Asterales; family Asteraceae; genus Chrysanthemum; species Chrysanthemum lavandulifolium. The sequence continues at coordinate 87,249,826 of CM040238.1, read as the reverse complement.
AACTTTCTCTCTAAAACTCGATTCATACGCCACTTTGTGTTATGGTTTGATGTGTATGTGAAAACTAATATCTAACAATTGGTATCAAGAGCCATGGTTAGATCATATCGCACATCTTTGGATTTCTAGTGGTTTTAGGTGGTTTTGAGTTTGAAAAGTTTAGTGGTTTATGCATCATTTGGTTGATTTCTTGTGGTAAATCTTGGATTTTGTTAGTACTTTTATGTTTAGAATCATCACAAGTGTTTAGGTTTTCATTTGGTAAGCTTGAATCATCTTGGTTGGGTTGTTTTTGGATTGAAAAGTGATGTTTATGTGGTTTTTCTTGCTAGCGACTTGATATACGGATCTCTTTCTTCGTAGCGACTTGCTTCACAATTTTGTAGCGAGTTACAGTTTTGGAGCTAGCGACTTAGACCTAGCAATTAAAAGTACAAGTAGTGGACTCTCCACTACGGGTAGCGACTTGGTGGTAGCGAGTTGCTCTTTATCGACTTGAATCTTTAGCGACTTGAGTAGCGAATTGCTGCCAAAATTTTGCTAGCGACTTGAGGCTTAGCGAGTTACTACTTAGCGACTTGCATTTGTCTAGCGACTTGGGACTTTAGCGACTTGGTGGTGTAGCAAATTAGGTGTTAGCGACTTGGTGCATTATCTTCTAGCGACTTGGTTGATTTTTACGAAGAAGAGGTTTGACCAAAGTTGACTTTTTACGTCAAAACTTCAAACGGACATAACTTTTGATCCGTAACTCCGTTTTTAGCGAAATACCTGTCAAAACGACCGAAACTGGCTGAATATTGTGAGGTTTCACGACGATGTCGTGAAACGAATTTTTCGAGGCCCAAATCCTCTCTGAAAGGAAGTTATTGAGCTTTTAAGTTTTTAGACCTAAATTTCTCCATAAAATGGTGCAACAACCAACCAAAATCACAACCAAACAACATCTCGCTTATCCCACAAACAATCATAAGACCTAACACACAATTGTCTATCATTGTGTCGATCCATCGATCGTCTTAACACATTCCATTGGTCATTGGTTAACGGTTTGGTCTTGATTTTAGTAAAATCCATGAAGATTCTATTTCTCGGTTTAAATCATAGACTTGTAAAATCCGTGCATTCTACCACATCATGTCTTACTCTACTGACCAGTGATTTGAAGTGCTTAAATTGTATGATGTTGTGGATAATAATGATAATGGATGCTACATCGAGCGATTAAAGATGTTTGAATTAAACAACGAGGATGTGAGATCTTCATGTTACGAGTACAATGAGAATGAATTGCACTTTCTGAGAATGCCATGCAGCCCTATCAACTACTTCATCCGCACCTCATACGGTTGTTATCCATAGGCGGGATCGAACATGTAGTGCTCTTTTCCGCCAGACTTACCTACATTGACAAGAAGCTTGTTGTTGAACTTAGAGCATTTAAAGTGCAACTTACCAATGAAGAAGTTCAAAAGGATGGTTCAGTCTGCTCTTCAAGTAATCTACAAACAATTTCACCATTCATCGGTGGGGAATATTCGATTCGATCAACACTTGATTGGAATTTCCTTCAAAAACATCTTGGAATGGAAATTCGAGAATTCATTGAGACATTTATCCAACTCATGGATAATGTGAAAAAGTACATTGAGGAAGCCGCACAAAAGTATGAAAAAGTGAATAAGTGTCGGTGCGGTTGAGAGATTGTTGTGATAAGTTGGGTAATGTATCCGTGGAAGAATCGGTTGTTCTTTGAATGCGAGAATGTTAGAAAACAAATAATGATGAGTGGACAATGCTAAATAGAATCTTCATGCTCATGTTCACAAGAGAGAGTTGCACCAATCACAACCCATGCAAGCTAATGCAAAGGAAGCTCCATGGAAGCTTCGGATGTACCCAAGATAGAGATGCACCGGCCACAACCTGTGCACGTTAATCTGAGAGAAAGTTGCATGAAAGTTCTGCGGTACCTAGGTATGCATCTTCTTCTCAAAATGATGATTATGAATTGCATGAGTACACTTTGCATTTGTGCTGATGATTCCTTGACCACGAACTCAATACCTATAAGGATCAAGTTGCCATATCGAACAACGTGCTAAGTTTGAACTTACCACTCGTGAGCGGAGATGGATAGCCAAATGCGTACAATTATTAGAAAAAGTAATTTTAGAGAAGTATTAAAACAAGAGTTAAACTCCTTACAAGAAAAGCTTTCCAAAGCGCTAAGCAAAAACACGAACTTCAAGAAAATGTTAAAATGCTTAAGCAAGAATTCAAGGCTAAGGAATCAAAACTTTTGAATGATTTTCCAATCTAAAACTTTGAAAAACAAGCTTGAAAATAAGTTGTGCGTATAAGGAATACCATTCAAACCGCTCACATGATCACTAAGCATCGAGTCTTAAGCGATAAGCATAGCATTCCCTTGTTGAGGAACCAAATCCAGAGGTAATTAAAAAGGCTAGAAATGCTCATAAGGTGCTTTATGATGGTAATGAAATCCTTAAGCCTGGCGAAACCTAGTTGCGTTGAGTGCACCGAGGAAGATAAGAAATCGATGAAGTCACTGGGAGAAAATGAATAAAGTTAGAAGATCCCGAGTGTAAAAAGAATAACATAACGATTAAACCCCATAATTACACTAAAGAAAATTGGATCTCCTTGAACAAGTTTAAGCCTCAGACTTATTAACCCCAACAAGTGTTCGGAAAAGGATTTAGATAAGCAAAAGTAGAGAATCTTGTTGTAACGAACCCTCCTCTTGGAAAATGCCTAGAAGCATTGTGTATCCTCCAAATACACCAATGCATCTTGTTCCTAGAACAATTTCCACTAAAAGCAAGACCTTAATTAGTCAATATGTTATCTTTCAACTATTTGTTGATTTTGAGAAACTTGCAAGAAAAGGATCACACCCACCGGTATTCTTGAAGGAGAAAGGGTTTTGAGCAAACTAAAGAATGTTATTTAACGAAGTCATGCCTTTCTTTAAACAACTAAAGATCATTTGAGAGTCTTAAAAAGGAATGAATTCGAGACATTAAAGAAATGGAAAGGAATTTGATGCAATGATTGTTGAGGTTAGTGATTATGAGAGAATTAAAATATAATGAGATTGAGAGGAAGAACTTGCATACATTGAATGAGAATCGATTTCGAATGTATTGCTCAAGATGTGTTTTTCATTGCTACAAATTGTTCCATTAATGCTTCTCAATTTCATGAATTATCATTTGCTCGAAAGTCTCCCATGATCGTGTCATTGAGCTTGAAACAACAAATTCAAAATTGCATGAGAAAATAGAACAGGATGATCATGATAACTTGGTCAAACATTATTCTAAATTAGAAGTTGAACATCTTGCTTTGCAATTAAAACATCAACATCTCAAAGAAAATGTTAAAACCTCAAATATCAAGACATCCTCGATGCTCCCGAGTTTGATGCGCTTTTGAAATTAGAAAACGTGATGAACAAATTCGAGCTCATTGCCGCACGATCAAAGATTGAAAGCCCAAATTTCACAACCGAAAGGTGAAAAGAAGGATGTGTTGGTTCCCATATGCCTCCACCTTTAGATTCTCGAATTTCCAACTTCAAAACATAATTGATAACTTGAAAAGGAAAATGATTGTTTTAAAGTCAAATTTCAAAGGTTAATGATCAAAACAAAGAGTTATGTGATTCATTTAAAGTTAATCATGATAAACAAATTGAAAAGATAACTTCTTTACTTAACAATATTGAGAATCTAAAGCGTGAGGTGAAAGGAAAGTTGCCAATCCCCAATTGCAAATACTGCTCCTAAGGTTTCGATTGTGATAAATATGCTATCGATATGTTATATATTCCTCCTCCCATTAAGAATAATGAACTTGCACATAAAGCATATCTCTCATACCTTAAGGAAAGTTTGAAGGGTCTCCGTGAGATTGTTGAAGATGAAAGATTAGAAAAACCTTTTGATAGTACTATTGCCTATGCTCGCATGGATGCCAAACAATCTCGGGAACTCTTAGAGTATGTAATTGTCACAAGTCCAAAATCTAACAATAGGCGAGATAGAATAGTTGTGCCTTGTTCTATGCCTAAAGCCAAGCATGTGACCCTTGATATGCCTTGTTCCATGTCGAAATTCAAGCAAGCAACCTTTGATGTGCCTCCTAGAATTTAAGATCCCAAAGACTTCTAGACCAGAATGCGAAAGTAGTGAAGCCATGTAATGTTCCCATCGTTACTTCTACAGATGTTAAGATTGACACTAAAGTTAGCGGGTCAAAACCTAGAAGCAATGCAAAGAAGGATAGGATTACGCAAACTAAAAGTGATCATGATATGGAAGTAAAAGAACACCATAGGGACAAGAAGTTTGATTTGAACAAAAAGAATCGTGTTAGTTCTAGTATTAGCTCTAAGCTTACTGAAATTAATTCGAGGTCTTATGCTGTCTGCAAAACATGTAAAAAATGTTTATTTTCGTAATCATGATAAATGTGATGTGTTATTTCGAGATCTAAGAATCATACCCGCTTAAGAAAGTTTGGAAAGTAAAAGCAGTTAAGCAATCACTGAAACCTACAGGAAGGTTTTACCAATGTAGGATTTCATGGAAGCCAACAGTCGAATGTTCACGAATGGCAAACCTTGCTCTTTAACTAGATCCACTATGCCGAGAATAGTGCTGTTAAGGTTTGGAAGCCAACCTGGTAGAATAATCCCTTTAAGCACAAAATGTCATTTGACTAAGTCTCGATGCTTCTACTAGTTCGGCTCCTAGGACAATGCCATTGCATCTAGGGTTTTGCCGATTCAAAGACCGTTTGTGCTAACCAAAAGGAACCCATCAAGACGCGTGGGATCCAATGTTTCCAATTCTCTCTTCGTCATTGTCCAAAGCGGTCGTATAAATCGTCCCTCGGTATTTGGATTCGGCGCTCTAAACATTTGATCGGGCTCTTAACAATGACGCCTGCTCAAATCGGTTCAGCCTCGTGACTTCATCATTATGGTGTCTGCAGATAACACTTCAGCCCCGTTCTTCAAAGAAAAGAAAAGTGTACTCTTTCATGCGCTTTATCTTCAACAAGAGAAATTCTCTCATGAATGGCCATAATCATCTACATTCTTCATCAACAAGCTTCATGTCTTTCCACGCTCATTCAATCATCAAGTGGAACTATGTTCATTGGTGTCTACTCTTATTCACTTGTTAAATCAAAATGGCAACTTCGATGCAATTTTTGAGGGAGAAGAGTGAATATACTACATGATGATGGATGTTTGAATAATGGTTATCGACTTAATTTTGATGATGATGAGTGTATATTCTTTTGATGAAGAGTGAATATACTAAGGATAACTGGGATTCATTGTTTTGATTTTGATGACTCTCCTCCAACGCCTAATGCTTCACTTACTAAGGATAATTGGGAATCAATGTTTGGGATTCATTGTTTTTCAAAGATATGTTTGATGAGTACTTTCAACCTTCGACGAATGTTGATCATCCAAATCCAAGCTCATGTTCCGGTTTCTATTGATTCAACTGGTTCACCATCTAAGAAGTACTTTGGAATTCTCAAGAAACCTTATCTCCGCTTATTTCACAAGGCGTTTATAATGACTATCATGATATTGTAAGTTGCACTATTGAATAATGATCCGCTCTTTGGTATTCCCGTGCCAAATCTTCACGGATTGTTGTTCATGGATAATGATCCGCTATTTGGTATTCCTTTGCCAAATCTTTACGGATTATTGTTCCTCTCATTGTGCACGCTATAAATCAACCACATGAACATTAAGGAAAATGACTACCTCATTCGCTCGAAGACATTTGTGGTGATTCTTCCGATCGGTCTCTACATGTATACCTTTAGGAAGAATGCATTAATGTCGAGAAATCATTTGTTCCGGTTCATTCGATGGATCGACGACATCCGATTGTATGTTTATTCACGTGTTGGGCATTTGACACAAGTTGATTACTTCAGATTAATCAATTATCACTTATTTGAGATTGAAGTTAAAATTCACAAAGGCGAGCTTAAGATGCAAATGCATGGAATTCTTCTTCGATTTCAAGTTTGGTATATCGAGTTTTCTTTATCGATGGTCACTTCAAATTGTCTACATATGGGTTGATAAAGATAGTCGAGAGAGTTTCTATCGCGGTGGTCCTATGGCTCTGGACACTCCAGCCAGACCCGCACTTCAAGACAGGTCCATTATTTCATCCTTTATACCAAATTCTTCTCGTAAACTCCATATGTACCTCCATCCGATGTTGATTTAAAGAAATTGTTTGATCCCATGTTTGATGAACATTATGAGCCAAGTGCTAATGAACCGACAATCCCTACTTGAGGTCGCTCATATTCCCGTGAATGACGCCAATCCTTCAATCTCAATATCATTAAGTCAAGCGCTGCCGATCACTCTGTCTCATCAACAAATCATCAAACTTGAGGGTACATCATGGAACTATGTATGGTATCAATGATGAAGTTAATCCCTTGCTACTCTCAAGATGCTCCATTTGTGTATTTGCTCTCGAATCTTCATCGAACCATCTTCTTCAGAGACATCAACTCGCTACTTGGTCCCTCAACCACCGCCACATGAACACCTCGGAAAATGGACTCACGATCATCCATTGGACAACATCATTGGAAATCCTCTCGTCACAGATCCACACGTGTTAGGAATTAGAAAATTCCATGTTAAAGAGTCGGTCACCCCAATAATGGTCTAGCATATGTTAGCTCGTAGATTTGTCATTGTTTACGTTATTTAGCGCTTTATTAGTTAGTTTGTAGCGTAGTTTAGTTTAGAGCAACTCCGTGGAGGAAGGACGGGTCTTACCCATCAGATCCCCGATCCACGGTGCCGATGGGAGGTCGAGTATTTGTAGATAAATACCCCTTCCATCCATGGAAGGGTGGTGCTTCAATCTAATCTTACAACTTTTGTGAAGTAACTCTACCAAGAAACACCCAACTCTTTAACTTTCTCTCTGGCTAACATGTATTTTGATCTCCCAAGACCATTCGAATCATCAAACACATAAAATAACGATCCTACAATTGGTATCGAGCGTGTTTTTTTTGTGTTTGATGATTTGTTTGTGGTTCGATTCTTGTCTTAACCGATTTTTATATATACCTTTTGGCCCTAAAAGTTTTTTCTTAAAATTGTGGTATAACTGTTTTAACATAGTTTTTTGTTTCTTTTTGTCCAAATAGTTTATATCATAGTTTTTAGAGATTTTTGTTTCCAAAGTCGTAATATGTTGGTTAAAAGTGGTCAAATGGTCAAAATGTCACATGGTCTCGACATGTTACAACACCGTTATTGTGTCAAGTCCTTGTCCAAACAAAGGTTTATTCAATCTTTAGTATTTGCTTTTGTACCGATATACATGTATTAACAAATGGTCAAATCATCGACTTTTATGGTCTATGTTGTCAAACCGGTCAAACCTGCTTTTTCCGGGTTTACTATGAATATGGTCGGAAAAGTAGCCGGAAAACTCATCGGAAAACTTAAAAATCTTCTTGGCGATTTGACACAAAACCGACTGATGCATTGCACCTCTTATAGCGACTTGTCTTTACAAGTCACTACGACTGTCCTAGCGACTTGGCTAGCGACTTGTCCTAGCGACTTGGCTAGCGACTTGTCCTAGCGACTTGGCTAGCGACTTGTCTAGCGACTTGACCAAGAAACTAGCGATTGATGCGAAATGAAGAAGAAGACTATGACTTGACCATGAAAACCTAACTACAAAACTCTTATGCGACCGTTAACCTTTCACTCGACCAAAACCAACAAAACACCATGACCTCGCCATCCAACATCATTGATCCATGGTTATCAAAACAAAATAACTAGTTGCAACAAAATCATCTCAACAGGTCCGAAACTTTAACAAACTCTAAGACTACACAAGACTTATACCTATACCAACAATCGATCTCAGTTCCATCCCTAATTTTTTAATTGAGTGTTTGTTCTATAAACCATTCGGTCGTACACAAAGGGATATACATCACAGATCTTGTTCGAAGAATATACTTCTTATTTATATACGAACTTTTTCAAGAAAGAACAACAACAATTTATGTTGTAGTCAGTCCTTTGTTCGATGAAAACAAAAAGGAAATCTGTGTTTTTGTATGATTCATAGAAATGGTTGTAACAATTTTGTTAAAACCTTTTCTTAGCTCGTTAAATGGGAACAATGTTTACCTACCTGAGTTCTTTGATTAGAACACGTAGCCTTGCCATGAACCTATACCATCCCTGTGATATATAATCGTTGCCATCCCGTGGCGTATTCTTTTGAATCGACCAAAGTCAAATCATTCTACCGTGATTATACACCTAAGTAGTATTTGTGGAGTTATGATTTGTCGCTTAATAAGGTGAGGCCTTGTTTTAAGTGATAATGAAAGGCGGATATTATTTGGAGAGTGTTTTTTGGCTTGGTGATCGCGAGGCGGTTGTTTGTGAGAATGATGAGAGGTTTTTAGGGTTAAAAGCTATTAGTGTGCTTTTAATACTCCTATGGATTAGGGCATAAGAGTGCTATCATGGGCCTTGGCATATTTTTTATTATCGGATATCATTGTGTTCATGGGCCTCAATTCGATCAGTGCTACTCTTATAAGGGCCGAACTAATATATACTTGGTATCACATTTTGGTGGTCGGTATTGGTTTTGAAACGTGAATTAATGATAATGAATTTCCATGACATATGGTTGAGCGTGCATTCAAAAGTAAAAGAATTGCCATCCGAATTCATTCTTGCTACAAAAGATTGAATACACTTTTAAATATTGGTCTAAAGAGATTTTGGTATTAGTTGGTCTTGATATTGGGTAAATGTTTGATTTGGGTCAAGAAGTGACGTGATGTAATATTTGTGTATGGACGAGCTATATTGAGTCAACTATTAGTGCTAATCACGTGGTATCTGGATTCTATATTGGATCATGGGTTTAGCTTCACGTTAGTTGTTTGGGCCGTGTGTTAATCATGCATAACTCTTCATGGTGGGCCGAGTGACTTCAATGGGTCCATGTACATTTATGTGCCGATTAGTATAACTTGAATATTACTTACCACATGGTTGAAAGGAAATAGATCAAACATGGGCCTCATGAAGATGTTAACTGGATATCATGGGACAAGTGACTTATGTTTGATATTATCAACGGGTAAGTATGATTTAGAGGCACGATTTAAGATGTACTCTCGGTCGTGTATGAGCTATTTGTGTGATCGGGAAGGATAAACCATTTCAATGAACCATGTGTTGAATGACACTAATTTTGGGATGATTTATGTGATAACATGGGTCTCGCTTTAATCATTTGAATCGATATCCGCAGACTCATTCTCTTAACGATAATTAATCTTTGTGAAGTGAAATTTGATCGAGATCGAGTAAGTTATGTGATGTCTTGGTTTCAAACATTGGATTTGATGATGACATTTGATATGGTATGAGGTTTGGCACTTTTGTTTAGACATTTTCACGAAAAATATTATGCCACGGCTTGAATTAATTGGTTATTGAACAAAGTTGACTACGGGGTTGTTTGTACGGTATCTCTTATTTGAATTGGAAGTGAGGTTTTCGACGCTCACTTATTTCATCTTCTTTCTACTTCATGATCAAGTTTGGTATATCGGGTTTACTTCTCCATGTGGTCACTACAATAGCCAACTGAATGCGTGAATGATGTGCTTACTTAAGTATTTATTGGATGGTTGATGATGTTTATGATGTTGGATAATGGACCGTTGATGAACCGCTGCATATTCCCCTAAAACAAATATTCACCGAAACCAATGCCGTCATAACACATTCAAGTCGACATTGTTTACGGTTCGTCTTGATTTTGTAAAATCCCATGAAGAACCTATTTCTCGTTTGAATCATAGACTTGTAAAATCCGTGACAATGGAAACATCCCGGTAATAGTAAAGTGCATTTCCGGATCTATCTTACGGTTTATTCTTAGTCTTGTAAAATCCCGCGAAAGAAACTATTTCTCGGTTTAGACCATAGAATTGTAAAATCCGTGATGATGGAACCATCCCGAGAGAGGAAAGTGTAATTACGAATCTTACTTGATGTTGGTGCTACGGTTTCGCTTCAAAGAAGGGATAAATGGGTGTACTTCATGAATTGGGTGTGTGTTTGGGTTGTCTTCATGGCGCTTTGGTTATTACATGGTTTTACGGGTTATGTGCTTTTAACCATGGTCGGATGAAACCATTATCAAAGTTCATTTAAATATCAAAGAAGGCTAGATTTGAGCCGCTTCGATGATGTGACAACGCGTTAATTGAAGATTATTTATTTGAGGTTGAAGTGAATTATCACGGGCGAGTGTACTTAGTATCCAAGGTATCGGGATGGTTGGATGAAGATTCTTCGAGATCCTTGTTCGAGCTTATTATAAAAACGAAGACTTGGAAATCTAGTTATTGTTGGGTGTCTTTTACCTTTTCTTTTTTACCACTTGGGAATTGGGCTCTTATCATCTCGAATAACTATCACTTTAAGGAGTTACATTGTAGTGCTCAAAGTCACATTCAATTGTGGATTTTCAAGAGGTAATGTACGCCTTATACTTGATGGTTGGTTGGTTGAAGAGTATAGAGTACTTAAGAGATTCAATGGAGCATGAATTCTCTGCACCGCTCTTTGTTACATATGTGCAAGTATAAGTCACGAGTTCGGGTTAGTTTACTTGTGGTCAAATTCATCATATTGGGTTATCTCCATCACCGTCACGACAAAGATCCTATGAATGATAATGGGATTGATTACATGTTTTGCTAAGAGAGCTGAAAAGAGAGATTATGACGTCTGCTCACATCGATTCGGGCCTCGACTCTAAAGAAAAGAAAAGTGTACGCTTTCAATGGCGCTTTATCTTCAAAAGAAGAGAAATCTTCTTATGACGTTTGAATACTTGATTCAGCCTCGTTCTTAAAGAAAAGAAAAGTGTACGTGTCAAGCGCTTTATCTTCCAAGAAGAGAAATCTTCTTATTATGACCATTCTCATCAACATGCTTCATACTTTTCCATGCGCTTGACCATCAAGTGAACCTGCCATCAGAGATTGTTTTCGATTCCACTTTCTCAACTATAATGACGATGGCGACATCCCGTGCTAATTTTATGGGGAGAAGTGTGAATAGACTACATTTGGATGATGTTCACTTATTTAGTCAAGAATGGCATCTCCGTATGCAATTCTTGAGGGGAGAAGAAGTGTGAATTTTTGCATTGTTGATTGACATTTGAGAATATAATGGTCATACGGCTCTAAACTCATGTAAGAACCGATCTTCTTCTTATCGGGTCATCGTTACATGGAGTTTCTTCTATGAGCCGTTAGTTGACATCTTCACAAGTCGATATGAGTTTATTGACAAAGTGCTTCCGGTTATGCTTCACGTGCACATCAACATGATGATTCCGAACAACCTTCGCTCTTGTTTGATGTGATTGCTTGCTTGGTATTACCATTTCGTGTGTTCGTTGCGGCCCGATTGTTTGATTTCCTTGATGAACATCTTTCGTTCTTGTTTGATTGGGAGGATCTTAGTTAAGGGATTTGCAAGATGTAAGTTGATTGGGATGCTTTTGGTGATGTTCTTGTTTTGGTGAGTTGAAGATATTAGCTTATTCCCAACCGGTCAATCTTGAAGAAGGTCGAGTCTACAGTCGGTTCTACATATTCTGCTACATGTTAGAAGACTAAAGACGAGTTGCATTTAACGATCTAAAGACTTCTTCTTAATTCATGGCATTTATCAAACAGATTGTCGGTTTAGGGGAGAGCACTAATTGGGGGAGAGTGATATGTCAAATTTAATCCCCAATTAGACTTGCTCATATTCTTCAGCAAGTTGATTCCCACAAGAGTTCAAGTGTTCTTCTCAAACAAATTTCTAGTATACAAGCTTACAATGAGTTGCCGATTCAAGTGTCATAACCAAGAAGGGGAAGGAGACACGATCAAACGCGAGTAAACTTGATGAACTTAATACTTCTAAGTAATTGAAGATATCCCGGAAGACAAATGTTATTACAGCAGAGAACTCAAGGTTTGACTCATGGCGAGTAAACTTGATGGACTTAATACTTCTAAGTGATTGAAGTTATCCCGGAAAACAAATGTCATGACCGCAGAGAAACTCAAGGTTTTACTCATCAAGGCGCTTAGTGTTCTTATTCCAACTATGTAGGGAAGAGATGGAAGAGTTAGTTTCGAAGATGAAAGAGGTACACAAGTGTGCGATGATTCGATGTTATCACAATCATCGTGGGAGAGATTGTGTACATTGGGATGCTCATTGCTTTACTCGAGGGCTTAATCGGTGATTCGTAGATATAATCACTTATTCCGGTGTTGACATCCGCAGTGATTGTCACCCGCAGAGATAATCAGTGATTCGCATGCTTCTTCAATGTTACCGTTATTCTCTCTTTGGGCATTCGGGTACTTCGGGTTCTTGAGCTTCATACACTTTCTTCGTGGGGAGAGAAAGTATACATCGGGGTTATTCTTTGGCTATTGGACTTAATCTGCTACTTGATGGTATAAGTTTCTTTTCTTGGTATGTGATTCGGGTTCGTGAGCTCTAGTCTAAGAGACGGACCGCATCTTTTCAACTACACGGGAAGTGTTCTCTTGAAACCTTTTGGAATGGATCGCCTGACTTCAAATGGTATGGAAATTTGAGAAGATTATTTATGAGTGGATGATACGTGTCGTTCTTCTTGATGATATAACCCCGAACGATGAATCACGATGATTATTCTTAAAAAGCAAGAAGTTCGATGATAATGGTGTGCTTCTTTGTGCACTGCTAAGGGAAGCTTGTAAGAGAGCTTCTAATCGCTCAACATAAGGATTTTCGGTTTGGGGAAGTCGCCAAAGTCTCACTTTCGATGGTTCAATTCCTCTCATTCAGTGAGCCTTGAAAGCTTTGGTGGTGGAAGTTTAAGAGATGACTAATTCTATCTTCTACGACGTCGCTTGATATCCTTATCTCGTACTGAGATCATCATCTTCTTTTACTATATCATCTTCTCTATCTTTGTATATATTTTTCGAGAAAAGCAAAATACAAAAATATAAAACCAAAGAAACCAAATACAAAATAGAAAACCTCAAAAGAAAATAGAAAAATATAAAACCTTCAAAATCCATAAAAATCTTAAAATTTCAAAATACCAAAATATGTTTTCTAGACATGTCTTCTCGTATCGATAACATCTACGGTCTTAGAAATGTCATTCAATAATGGCACGGACTTTAGATGAAGTTCGAGCAGAGGTGTAAATATTTCTTTTAAACATGTCTCAAAATATGGCTTACAGCTTAGTTCAGATCAGAACCCGGCTTCAAATTATGGCTTGCGTTATTTCTGATCGTGACCGCGCTTATACCGTGGTTTGCTATTATTTCGATAGCAACCCGCTTTTCAAGAAAGGAAAGTGCTATGCTAAACCAATTTTCAAATTTTCGCACTTATCCTAAAACAATTTAAGGAAAGTATGTCAAGGATCGTTGTTCCTACACAAATGTTTTTCCTTCTATAAATTCTTCAAAAAATATTTGTTGTTTTCAAAATGGTGGAAATGAGTTGCTTGAAAATCAATCAGCTTGTAGTTTTCGTAAAATTGAAAACTCAATCAATGACTTCAGTAACTTTTAACCTTTTCGTAAAATAAGTCATTGATTGAGGGGAAAATGTTTTCAAATCTATATCATCTAACGAGCTTTCTTAATTATCCTCACGTGCTTAATTAAAATGATATTTGCCGTGTCAAGGACTAGGAATTTAGGATATGATTGTTAGGTTTAGATGATTATAGTTTGATTAACACATAAACCCTATGCCTTATATAATCGATTGTTATGTTGAATTGACTTTGATTAGTCGATTGTCGCATGGGTGATGTCGACCACCATATATTTGTATGTGTGTTCACTAACGATGCGTGTATTTTGGTTATAAGAATGTTCCCGATCCGGATCTCACCGATGAATATGATTGGATGCCGAAAGGAAAGGGTAACGATTTCTTGTGTCGACAAATGAAGAAACGGAGCTTAATCGACTTCTATGGAGAGTTGGCATATATGCAACGAAGAGGTCTCATCGCATCGCAGATGGTTTTCTCAAGTGATCAAGAAACGGAGCTTAATTGGACCTCGCTTGGCATTCAAAATGCAACATAAGAAGAAGTCTCACCGCATCGCCAGACGGTTTTTCTTCCAAACCCTACAAAGAACAAAAAGCTTCTCAACCACCTAACTTATCTTTGTGCAGATCTCATTTTTAAACAATTTTGAATAATTAAATTGTTTTGAAAATGGAAAATACTGCTTTGAAAATAAATTGACTAAATCTTTGAAAATCACCGACTTCTTTTTATCAAAACTTAAGTCACTCAATCATCGACCACCGCCATGGTTCGAGGGGAGAGTGATTTAAAATATATTATTTTCAAACAATATTGCTTCATAAAAGTCCGTTTATACGCTAAAATGTGGTGATCTAAAGATTTAATGTTATGTCATGGTATGGTTTTCTTTAAAACTCAAAGATCATCAAAATGAAATTTTTCTCGTCTTGTTTGATTGTGAAATTGTTTTATTTTACTTAAAGATCTCTTAAAACTATCATACCCGACACTAACAATCTTTAATGTCTAAATATGGTCCTTATCTATCATTTTTCAAAATTAAATCTTGCCACGCCTTTCCCCAAATTTTTCTAAATGACTTAATCGGTTGGGATCACAAATCTCAAATGGTTTGATATTTCGATCGGGTAGAGATCGTGTTTTAAATCTTAAACTGCTTTTAAATAGAATTGGTTTTAGTCCTTTAAAGGCACTCCCGCCTCCATGTGCCAAACGATTTCAAAATACATAATGCACATGTTGAGGAGGAGGATTTATCCAAAACCATATGAGTATTTAAACAAGGCCACATTTTCTCCCATGTTTTCTAAACCTAATTAAATCACTTGGGATCCAAAATCTCAAAGGATTTGATATTTTGATCGGGGAGAATTTGTGATTTAATAATGAAATTTGATAAAAGTTGATCGTTTTGATTCAGCTTGTGCAGTCGCCTCTCATATGTGCTAAATGATTTCAAATATCCTATGCACATATTGAGGGGAGCAAAACCATCGAGGTACAAAAGTTTTTTAAAAGAGATTATAAAGTACCTTGATTGTGTTTTCAAATGGTTTCTTAATGGATTTTGTGATTGTGGATGTGCTTCAAAGAACTCTTGCCTCTATGTGATAAAAATGATTTCAAAATCCTATGCACATATTGAGGGGAGAATTTTACCAAGAAAATCAAATGGCTTTTTCAGATGAAAATTGTGATCAAAGAAAATATTTCAAAGTCCTCTTGCCTCCATGTGCCAAACAATTTCTAAATCACACGCACATGTTGAGGGGAGGTTTTCTAAATGATCAAAACTATTAAGGTACAAAATGCTTTGATCTCGTATCACAAGTACCTTGATTGTTTTTCCAAATGATTTTTCAATTGGTTTCATGAAGGAAAGAACAATACCAAAAGACCCACCAATTTACTTTATGCATGGAGTTATAAGGATGGTTAGGTTAGGTATTCGTTCCCACGATCCGCTAAAACCGGAGGGATCTTCCTGTGACAATCCACTAGATAGTGTAGAGTCCTTAGGAATATTGAAAAAGGAGAAAATGAGGAATGGGAAGAGTGCGGATCGAGACAGAGCTAGTAATCGAATAAACCCAACAAGGTTCTAGTTATGAAGTCTCAGTAAGCATTGAAGGGTTGAAGAATGAAAAGAAATGAATGTGAAAAGGGTGAAAAGAAATAGCCCTCCATCAATTCAACCTTAGGCGTAAACGGGTTCAATACATATGCTATTGGTTGTTACTAAGGTAACACTGTATTGAAGACAAGACGTCATGGACCCAAAGGACGATCAGACTAAACTTCCCAAGCCACTCAAGTTCCTCTTAAAAGGGCTTGTTTCATTCTTACGGGAACCGACATAATCTATCGACTTTCTCTTAGAGATTGTTGATATTGAAGGGAGACCTCTCCTAGTCTCCGACACAGAACCAAATGTGCACGATTGAGTCAAGAGCCAAGAGATCATCCACAATATCTCATTAGGACACTAAATTTTGAAGACTTGCTTTTCACACAATGTGGAAAGTAAGTATATATTAAGAGTCCCACGATTATCCTTGTGGTATTGCCGTAACATCCGAGTGGTATGTAAAAGTATTCACGATGAAGATGGAAAT
Source organism: Chrysanthemum lavandulifolium (assembly GCA_022545495.1). NCBI lineage: Eukaryota > Viridiplantae > Streptophyta > Magnoliopsida > Asterales > Asteraceae > Chrysanthemum > Chrysanthemum lavandulifolium. The sequence goes on along the minus strand of CM040238.1, from coordinate 87,233,458 downwards.
CCTTCTAGAGCCAACATCAAACAAGCTCTTGGTGGGTGACATGTGAGATTTTGCAAAAGATCAAGCTTGTGACAACCGGATAGAAACGATGGGGAGATTCATTCTTGAATCAACCTTGGTCCAGAATGGAATTGACGAATACTTTTGGAAAACCGCTCGATGTGCAAACCTTCTTTTCTAGCACGTCGAATGTGTACTTATGTTTTCAAATTCAAAAGTATCTCCGATTGAAAAATACTTTTAGAAAACCGCTCGATGTGCGAATCTCTTCTTTTAAGCTAGCACGCCGATTGTGTACTATTTTCAAATACAAAAGTGTTTTTATTGAAAATTGATCTTTCTCATAAAACCTTCGTCAGATTGCAAAACTCTTTATTCTAAGCAATACGCGATTGTTTTCAAATCAATTTTCATCAATCGCTGAATCTCAATTACGGTTCACTCACTCCGTGTTGTCTTCTTTGAGACGCCCGGTTTGAGAACAACTAGAACAATGCGAAACCCCGCAAGGAGATTCTTAGGAATCCCACCGATCACAGTAAGATTTGTATCGATCAACGGGAACCGTGGGTCGTGTACCTCAATTCAAATAAGGTGATCAAAGACACTTTCGTGTTTTATTGCTAACTGCTGTTTGCAGTACACTTGACGGTTGCGGTGATCGTAATCGAGGAGTCAATCCAAAGCCGCATGCTCACGCCTTCCACACTTAATTTGAAGAAATCATGACCGGTGCATATCTACATAACCTCGGCTCGATATTTCATACTATGCTTATGCTTCGCCGCAAATATCATGAACCAAGAAGGCTTCCGCCACTCGATGGAAAGATGTCATGATTCAAAAGTGTGAGCATGTCGGTCCGAAAGTCTCAACTTCACATGTTGGCAACACAATAAAGGGTGATCCAGAGAGATTTCGCGGGTGATGATCTCAATGAAAGCTCAAGATCATCAAAGATGTGGATCGCTTAAAGGCCTCCACCGAAAGTACAAATCAATGCGGACTTTGAAGAATCGCTATAAAAGCACAAAGATTGCGTAAATTGAAGAATTCAAGTCTACGAGCTCCGTAACGAAGTTAAAGATAGAATGCTAGGAAGCAAAATGTATTTCATGGGGTGACCTCCCTTAGGGGAGATTGTTAGGAATTAGAAAATTCCATGTTAAAGAGTCGGTCACCCCAATAATGGTCTAGCATATGTTAGCTCGTAGATTTGTCGTTGTTTACGTTATTTAGCAGCTTTATTAGTTAGTTTTAGCGTAGTTTAGTTTAGAGCAACTCCGTGGAGGAAGGACGGTCTTTACCCACCGTATCCTCGATCCACAGCCGATAGAGGTCGAGTATTTGTAGAGTAAATACCCTTCCATCCATGGAAGGGTGGTGCTTCAATCTAATCTTACAACTTTTGTGAAGTAACTCTACCAAGAAACACCCAACTCTCTAACTTTCTCTCTCTAATGGCTAACATGTATTTTGATCTCCCAAGACCACCCGAATCATCAAACACATAAAAATAACGATCCTACAACACGTACAAATTGCAATTGATGCCTTGTGGTGCTTCTTCAACTCCGTACTCTCTAAGATCGAACCAAAAGATGTTAACCGCCATGAATGAAGACAGCTGGTTCAATGCCATGCAAGAAGAAATTCATGAGTTTGATCGACTTGATGTATGGGAGTTAGTACTTGCTCCAGATTGTGCAATGATTATTGCTCTAAAATGGATTTTCAAAGTGAAACTTGACGAGCATGGTGATGTGTCAAGAACAAGGCTCGATTAGTTGCTAAAGGATACCGCCAAGAGGAGGGTATAGACTTTGAAGAATCTTTTCTCCCGTTGCTCAAATCGAGGCAATCGTAATATTTTTGGCTAATGTCGCTAGTAAGAACATGGTAGTCTCATCGATGGACGTGAAGACGGCATTCCCGAACGGAGATCTTAAAGAAGTCGTCTATGTCGCCCAACCCGAAGGCTTTGTAAATCCGCAGCATCCTACCCACGCTTATCGTCTCAAGGCTCAGACGGTTTAAAGCAAGCTCCAGGGCATGGTATGATACGCTATCAAAGTTTCTTCTATCTACCGATTTAGCAAAGGAGCAGCTTGATCCAACATTGTTCACCTGAAGTCGTGCAAACATATAATTCATGTTCAAATTTATGTTGATGATATCATCTTTGCCTCGACCGACCCAATGGAATGTGATCGTTTTTCTAATGAAATGGGTTCAAAATTTCAAATGTCAATGATGGGACAAATGTCATTTTTCTTGGGATTACAAATTTCAAAAGTCCCTGAGGCATTTTCATAAATCAATCTAAATATGCAAATGATATTTTAAAGAAATTTGATTTGATTCTAGTGACCGCTGACACTCCCATGATTGAACGAACTAAGTCGGATGAGGACCACTCAGGGATCATGGTAGATCAAACGAAATACCGTAGTATGATTGATCCTCGATGTACCTCACGAGTAGACCGTACATCTTGTTCGTTTGTGTGCATGTGTGCTAGATATCGCCTAAGCCTACTAAAAGCACCTTGAAGCGATTAAACGGGTCTTCGGCATTCCAAGGAACCATCAATATGGGACTATGGTACCAAGGACACCGGTATGTCACTAACGGCCTATGCGATGTTGATCATGCAGTTGTCAAGATACACGTCGGGCACGCCCTGAGGTGCTCGCTTTTGGGTGATAAGCTTGTGAGTGGTCTTCAAAGACAAATGAGCACTTATTTCCTCAACAGAGGTCAATACATAGCCATGTCATCCTGTTGTGCTCAAATCTTATGGATGAGATCTCAATTATCCGACTATGGCTTTGTATTCAACAAAATCCTCCGCATCGTGATAATAAAAGTGCTATTGCTCTCATGCAACAATGTTCAACACTCAAGAGCAAAGCATATCGACATTCGACATCATTTCATAAGGAACAAGTAGAAAAGGTGTGGTGGAACTCTATTTTGTGAGGTCTCGAATACCGCTTAATGACATCTTCACCAAAGTTTTCAAGAGAACGCTTGAGTTTATTCTTCCACGCCTTGGCTTGAAAAGCCTTCAACCGTAAACACTCAAACGCCTTCATCTTTCTCTTGTATATATCTATTCGAAAATCAAAATACAAAATTATAAAACCCTCAAAATCAAATAGAAAAATATAAAACTTTCAAAATCCATAAAAATTTGAAAATTCAAAAATCTTCAAAAATATTGTCATTTTGTCTTGCTTCTCTCGATTCGATAATATCTACGGTTTGATGTCGTCATTCAAAGAATGACACGGACTTTAGATGTTGTTCGAATTTTATTTAAAAAAAAAAAAAAAAAAATCAAAATCAAAAAATATTTTGGGAGAAAGAAAACTATGGTTTATTGTCATTTTCGTGCAATAACCGGTTTTAAAAGAAAGAACAGAGCCATGCTTTATCATGCTTTCAATATTCCATGCTCGATTCTATTAACATTCATCCATTGAAAACTAAATGCTTTGAAAATAACCCGGTCTCTATTTTTGATAATCATCGACTTATTTGTCAAAATCTCTATCTCTCAATCAACAACCTATGTCATTGATCGAGGGGAGAATAATTTCAATTAAATTAAAAGTTATTTGGCATTAAATGGTTTTCAAAAGATGTACTTGCATGTTTTCTCAATGGAGTTTAAAGTCTTAAAAACCGATCCTTATCTCAATGTTTTCTCATGGACTTATTTAAATTGGATTTAAACCGATAATTCGTAAATGGTTTTATAAGGATGTTCATCGTCCTTCCCACATGTGACAAACGATTTCAATTTTCAAATTGCACATGTTGAGGGAGCATCTATCTTAAACCTATGATTTGAAACGTGATCATTTATCTCACAGGTGTTCCTCTAGTATGTGCAAAACTCTTTTCAAACCTCGAGGCACATATTGAGGGGAGCAAATTTATGGAAACCTCATCCTTCCCGGAAATGCTTTATCTACTTGATTTGATCAAGAAGTGATGGTGATATCTTTAGAAAAATGGTAATCAAAGAAGTAATTTCTTTCTCTTGCCTCCATGTGCAAAACGATTTCAAACATTTGATGCACATGTTGAGGGGAGCACTTATTCTAAAAATATCAAAACAATGTCGTGTACAAAATGCTTTGATAATATATCATAAGTATCTCGAATTGTTTTTCAAATGGTTTTCAATTGGTTCCAACGGCAGATGAACAATACCAAATAGACCGACCAACTTTACTTTATGTACGGTGACATAAGGATGATAAGGTTAGGTTTTTGTTCCCATGATCCGCCGTAACCTGAGGGATCTACCTGTGGACTATTCACTAGTTAGTGTAGAGTTCTTAGGTATGATGATAAAAGGAGAAAATGAGGAATGGGAAGAGTGCATCGAGACCGAGCTAGTACTGGAATAAACCCAACAAGGTTCTAGTTATGAAGTCTCGGTAAGCATCAAGGGGTCAAGAATTAAAAAGAATTGAATGAGAAAAGGGTGAAAACAAATAGCCTCCATTTATTCAACCTTAAGGTAAACCGGTTCAATTCATATGCTCACGATGGTAACATCGGTATTGAAGACAAGACGCCATGGACCCAAAGGACGACCGCACTTCAACTTTCCAAACCACTCAAGTTCCTCTTAAAGGACTTGTTTCATTCTCACGAGGAACCGACATTATCTATCGACTTTCTTAGAGATTGTTGATATCAAGAAGGAGACCTCTCCCTAGTCTCCCAGACAGATCCAAATATGCACAAATCGAGTCTAGAGCCACGAGATCATCAATAAATCTCATTAGGACACTTTCAACGAAGACTCTCTTTTCACAATGTGGAAAGAGAGATTATATCTCGAGTCCCACGATTATCCTTGTGGTATTGCCAGAACATCTGAGTGATGTGTTATCATATTCACAATGAAGATGGACGGCGGGATTGATTCATCGTGTGACCTTACTTTCCGGTTTCCCACGTTCGGTAAGGACCCCGAGGTGAAGTCGGTCAGGTGCTCATCCTGGACTTGCTTGATGAGCTGCAAGTTGACATAATCGCCTGTGTATTCCCTTCTAGTTTGGAAGTTCTTAATGAACTTCTCATTGAGATCTTCCCATCCCATTATACTATTCTTCTCTATGCCCTTAAACCAAACGACTGCTCGTTTTATTAAGGTGCGTTGAAATAGGTGACAGTCCATTGGACTGTTTTAGACGTTTATTTTTGCTGCACATTCAAATTTCCAGATGTGTGAATCGGGATATGTGACTCCATCATACATGTGTAAGTCAGCGGGAAGCTTCATGCCTACTGGGAGCTGATAATCCGCGGTCCATTTCACGAACCGGTGTCTCTTGATTTCCAGGGCACAAAGATGTTCAAGTATGTCATCACCGACCGTCTTGTAGTTGCGATGTTCGTTTCTTTCTAGCAACCTGGTCATTAGATGTGTTCTCGAACTAAATTTTGAGAGGAATAGAAAAGAAATGGAATGAAGCATAAAAATCTTGTGTTCTTAAGTTTTTTTTAGAGAAGAAAGGAAAAGAAGTGGAAGGAATTTTTAGGGTATTTCTAGTCTAAAATCTTCCTCCCACTTTGGGAAGAAGAGGAAAAAAGAGAAGAGAATTATCTTCCTTTCTTTTCCCCCAAATCTCTTCTCTTCTCTTCTTCTACATATTTAACTAGAGAACACAACGTTAGTGTGCTTAATAGGGATATTGAGGAGGCTTGTTATTGCGAGCTTTGTGTCTGGGTAGACATTAGTGATATGACTGCTTGAGTTTGTTGATATCCAGGCATAGGGTGTGTAGGTCCACCTGGGTATGTGTGTTGGTGGTGGTACTGATTTTGCATGTTTTGAGTTGTCTGGAAGGTTGATTGTGGAATGTTATGTGATGATACAACATTGTAACTGGTTGGTTGTGTTGTTTGAGGTACTTCCTAATTGTTAGCTTGTTGTAAGTTTGAGTTTATGGTGTATGTTTGTGTCCTCCTTGGCCCGATTGTTGGTTTCACGCATTAACATGATATGTTAGCTATGCGTCCATGGTTTAACTGAATGTTGCTATTGTTGACTTCACGAGCCAACCTGTAAGTCGTCCTTACTGTGAATGTTTTTATCAAATTGTCGTTTTTCCTTGAAAACATTATCGGTGTTTGGTGGTGGATTACGTGGAAGTGAGGTTGTGTTCATCGGAGTTGGTTGAGATATAACGTTGTGATTGTTTTGTTTTAGATTTTCCCAGTTGATATGATCACCAACAACAGTACCGCTGACTAAACACACACACAATCTAGGCAAATAAAGATGGTGAGAGTATGATTTGTTATAAGTTTGAGATTTGGGAAAATGAAGATGGTAGGCGGCTGATGGCGGGCGGTTAAGGCAACGACGGCTGGTGGGTGGGTTAGAGAAGCGGTGGCGGTTAGTGGTAGGTGGTTAAAGCAACGATGGTGGCTGGTGGTAGGGTTGTGATGCACAATTTAAGATCTAGTTTCAAGGGTTTGTGTTTTTGTTTTGAATTTGAGTTGAAAATATGCCATATCTAAATCTTTGATTTGTGTGTGTGATGTTAAAAATCATGAGTTTGAAAATGAGTATTTGAAGATAAGGGTATATCAGTCATTTCATTTTGACAAGAGACGAAATTCAACCCAAGGTTTCCTACATGAAGGCGGCTTGCACTTTCCGAATTATACGGACAAAACATGCAGCTTAGCCAAACTACAAGGACGATTTTTGCGATTTACTCTTTACAAAGTTAAAAACAAGCCTCTACAGGCTCTGACATTTTGACCACAAGACAAGGAAACATTTGGTCTCTCATTTCCCACTTTTTAGTTTCTGTTCACGTTCATCTAAACTTTCATCCATGGCTAAAACCCGTACATCAAAGAAAACCCAAAAAACCCTAGATTCATACACCATCAAATCCACTAAAAAACAATCAAACGTAATAAAACACCATCCTTAAATAATCCCATATCTTATTATTCCATTAATTTCATCTAACATGTTTTTTTTTTCTTTCTTTTTGGCAGCTGGAGATTGTGTACTAATGAGGCCATCAGATTCCTCAAAAGAATCCTACGTGGCAAAAATCCACAAAATAGAATCTTTGGACAGTAATAAAAAAAACATTAAAGTACATGTGCAATGGTACTACCGACCAGAGGAATCTATAGGTGGTCGGAGACAGTTTCATGGTACAAAAGAGCTGTTTTTGTCTGATCATAAAGATGTTCAAAGTGCTGATTCTATTGAAGGAAAATGTATTGTTCATAAGTTTAAAAGCTATACCAAGTTGAAGGAAGTTGGGAATGAGGATTTCTTTTGTCGGTTTGAGTATAATTCGGCCACGGGGGCGTTTGTTCCTGATCGCGTTGCTGTGTAATGTTTTTGGTTTATGGTTTTTGTTGTTTCTGTTTTTTAAGGGTGTTTGTGTCTGCAATAGAAAATTGTAGAAATGAGATAGTTCGTTTGCATAAAATTTTAAAGGTTTTTTGGGGGTGTTTGTTTAGGCTTATCTATTTTCGGCTTATATTGTAACTTGTGGGCTTATATAAGTCTATTATGACATAAAAGCCCATATTTCCCAAAATAAGGGCTTGTGAAACATAAGCTGAAAACAGATAAGCTCATAAGCCCAAAAATAAGCTTAAACAAAAATATCATAATTATGCACTCTGTAATAAGCAGCTCACACCTTGCCTATAAAAACTGCTTATGTTGTGTCATGATATGCAGATAAGCAATTCGGACACTCTAAACCGCTTATTTTCTTAGAGACGAGCAAGGAAAAAAAAAAAAAGCAATTCCAAACGCTTTCTTGTTTGATTTTCGAGGTGTTTGGGGTTGTTTTTCGTATTTTTGGTTTGCTGATCTGTACTTCTGGAAATAGTGGTTCTGTTTACTTATTCAGTAATAAAATGTCAAAAAATGCAATAAGTAGATAAATAAATAACGAGACACCTTATTTGCATATAGTTGACAGTTTTTGTGGTTAGAAATGAGAGTCTTAAGGTCATTTTAGCTTTTATTTCAATTAAGCACTTTTAAATAAGCAGATACCAAACACTCTAAACAGCCTTTTTGCTTAGAGATATACAGATGAGCTGGAAAAAAAAAAAAAAAAAAGCAATCCCAAACACCCTCTTTGCTTGACTGTTATTGTTTTTGATATTATTGACTTTGAAGACTTGTATTGTAGGTATTGTAAGTGTGAGATGCCATATAATCCGGATGATTTAATGGTTCAGTGTGATGGTTGTTCGGATTGGTAAGTTATGATTGATTGTTATGTTGAGAAGTGTTTGGGATTGTGGTTTGCGGGCTATAATCTGTTTAATGGGCTTGCAAAACGCAGATGTTTTCAAATATCTTGAATGAAAGTGATCATCTGCGATCGGAATATGATTTTGAAAACTCCCGCTTTGCAAGTCTTTAATCTGTTTTGAAAATGTAAATCCCAAACGCCACCTAATATCGTTGTTTATGTTGCTTTTGTTGAGGAATTAGAATTAAATGGTCTAAAGAGAATGCTAATTTGTTATCAACTGTTTTGTTGATCATTATGCCATGTATATGAAGAAGTAGCTAATTTGTGGTATGTAGAATTGTGGATACTTGATATGCTGTTGATGGTTGTGTTTTTGGTTCAGGTTTCATCCTGCTTGTATAGGTATGGCGCCAGATGAGGCTAAAAAAATTGAGCATTTCTACTGCGAGAGCTGTTCAACTGAAGAACATAAACTACTCCAAACTTCTAATGTTACTTCCAGACACACGGATACGAAGGTAATTTTGTGGATTTTCAGTTTCCGTCATTGGTTTAACCTCCATTTTTTTAGACATCTCCAAAAATGTTGTAATATTTGATATAGTTGCTTTTTCGATTAATAATTATCGAGTTATGAAAATTATAAGACTATAAACTCGGTCCCATGCATACTTCGATATAATTGATTTTGGAGTATCCCATATGAAGCAAAATGTTCCAATTATGGGATCATTTCCAAAAATTAAGGGAGGATATGTATATTCGGCTTTACTGTCAACTCTTTTCGTTATGCAACTCGGAAATTTTATTCGTTTTTTCCTCTAGAAATGGAGTTGTGCTATAAAATACAAGTGGCACTTTGGGAATAAGGTGAAATTCAAGATAATATATGTGAAAGAAGGCTAAGTATAAGGTCATTTTGGACGACGAAAGAGTAACGAGATTCTAAAATGCATATTAAATTATTAACCATTAGGGACTATTGGACCAAGCAGATAATAGCACTTAATTTCACCAGATTACATTTTATGCAAAATAGCAACCTTCTCCTATGAAAACACACATTTATAATCATGTGTGACATTTATTAACCGTTGCTGCTAATTTTTGGCTGATTCATGGTTTTTATATGACATGGGCACCACACGCACCAATTAAAAGTGACATGTTATCTAATGACCCATGCCAGCATTTTATTTCTTTATTTCAAAAAGTTTCAATAGGCTTTGTTCACCACTCTGGCAGTCACCGCTCCTCCCCTCCGTGTCCTCCGTAGATAAACCAGATTCGGTCTGTTTTTTATGCAGCAGATGAACATGAAGTGACTGAATTTGTTGTTTTTCATCATTTTTATTAATGAAAATCCCTTCCTCCTACTTCATCGCCATCTTCTTTCTTGTTCTTCATCATCCGAAACAAGCACCATCATCATCATGGTCATGAATCATGATCATTACTAAACTCAGTAAAATTAAATGAAAAGCAGATTCTTTCATTTTTTATTATCTTAAAATCCGACGGTGAATAAATATAAAGTAAATTCAAATTCGAAAATTAAGAAAAAAAAAAGAAAAAAAAAAATTCAAATCTACATGGTCGTACACTTGGAAGCTGACATGGTAAGAACAGGTGATCATTTTACAGGTTTTGAGTTTATAAAAACAGGAATTTTGTATATATGCCTTTTTGTAATCTCCCATATGTGTTTCTGGGACGTCGAACGATCTGGAGCTTTTAACATTTTGTTGATGTTTGCTTCATGGACAAAATCATACATGTTGTGAATTCCATTGGATGATTTGCGGTTTTCTTACCATCTGAATCCATATCTAGCATCGAGCTAAAGAACCGTCTCATTGATTCTGTTTTTTTCAGGTGGGGACAAAGCGCCGTCGGAGGTGAAATCATGCTAAAACCTGCTGCCCACAGCTCAATATATAAGCCAACAAAAAGGCAGCTTCAATTACGCTACAAATCAACACTAGGGGGTTGATACGAGATGGTAAACGTGTTATTATATAGTAACTTTATGTATATATGTGTTTCTGAAGATAAAACGTTTGGTTTTCAAGTTTATGTAACTTAGGGGTCCCCACTTTGTTTTTGTATCCGTATGTATCCAAGGTCATTGTTCTGATGTAATCTAGTTATCTCGTATATGTGTATAAATCTCTAACTTCATATGGAGTTCAAAGTCTTAAATGACATTGTAGCTGTTTGCATGCTTTTGGATAACTGGAAATGTGTTGATAGCGTTTGCTTGTTTCCTTTCTCGTATGGTGTTCTGGATGAAAATTTGTGGTTTAAATTTGGGTTGATCTGCTGCAGCCTGTTTACACTCTTGCTAGTGGGGATATCTGGGATTGTTAAGAGTTAGTGAATTTTATTCAAATATGCTTATATGCTTAATTCATAATTTGAAATTATCAAGTACCTAACTGCTTATTGAAAATAGCTTATTTTACATAAGATAATCAGCAGGCTTTTTTACCAGGATCGGTAAGTCTGAGCTTTGAGGAGGTCCACCCACATGACATGGACTTGGTCCAAATTCATTAACTGGCCCATGACCAAAATAATATACTACAACTTTGTTTTGTAAACGTTGAAAATAAATTCTAAATCTATTTATCTTTTGTTTGATTAAGTGGATACATGCTATAATTTAAGCTTCAAGTCCTTAAAATATATCTTCTAGATTTTACGCCTCTTTGTTCCTGTTTGTGGACCCTATTA
>CM040238.1:87022340-87222340 GCA_022545495.1 Chrysanthemum lavandulifolium | reverse complement strand
ATTTATAAATAAATCAAAAACCACCCAAGTACAAAAGTAATGTCTTCTTTTAATGTAAACTAATCTTGGGTTATTACTTATCTAAAAACGATTTTGTCATTATAACTAAAAAAGAAGTTACCTAATGCTATTGTCAGAAATGTTAATCAAACACACCCTTTGAAATATGGTCAGGGTATCATAAGAAATAAGTTTTTCTTACAACCAACATCCAAAACAAAATTTAGGAAACCAAACGCCCCATACTCGAAAAGTAATGTCCACCAAATGAGTTGGAATAACGGTCCTCATAATGGTTACCAATTTCATACACGTAACTTTGCACTTTGGAATCCACACCAACAATTTCATTTTGTGAGTCAAATGAATGGCTTGTATAATGCAAATGACCCATGAGATATTGAGGACCAAACACTTGAGTTGTTATATGTTTATAGGGATGTCTAAAGGTTGATTTAGAACGAAATGAATGGATCAAAATCAGTGGAAGCACGAGGCATATGCCGGGTAATAAAAGCCTATTCTCTTCATACAAGGCTTACGATGGAGGTAAAGTAATGTTTGGAAATGGAAAAAGAAAAATCATAGGAAAATGTACGATCTCTCATAACTCTTTAACTATAAATGATGTAAGTCATGTAGAAAATCTTAACTTCAACTTACTTAGCATTAGTCAAATATTTGATAAAAAGTGTAATGTATTATTTAGCAAAACTGGTAGTGAAATACTTAAAGACGACATTACCATAGGAAGAAGGATTAGAAAAAATAGTCTTTTTGTAATGAAAATCGGAAACTCTTTTAAAGATAAACTTTGCCTAACTTCTATAGACGATACTTCATCTAAAGAGCTGGGTCACGACCATATGTGACTTATTCAATCGCTATCATCTAAAGAGCTTGTTATAAACTTACCAAAACTTAAATATGAGCAACATTTTTGTGATGTTTATAATATAGGAAAACAATTCCATGCGATTCATAAAGCTAAAAATACAGTTTCCACTACTAAGTATCTAGAACTTTTACATATGGACTTGTTTGGTCCATCGGCTATTCAAAGTTAAAGATGAAACTTCTATACTTTGGTAATAGTAGATGACTACTCAAGATATACATGGACTAGATTTTTGAAAAATAAAACTAAAGCTTTTGATCACTTTAAAATATTAAGAAAGAAAATTCAAAAACAACAAGGTTCTCCTATTGTGTCTATCCGTACGGATCATAGTCGGGAGTTTGACAACTAAGTACAATTTGGAGCCTTTTCTGACGCTAATGGTATTACTCACAATTTCTCGGCTCCAAGTACTCCATAATAAAACGGGTTAGTTGAATGTAAAAATCGCACTTTTAGAAATGAGTCGAACTATGTTAGATGAATCAATCCCTCAGAAATTTTGGTGTAATGTCGTCAACACATCTACATATATATTAAATAGAATTTTAATTAGACCTTTGTTAGATATGAGTCCGTATGAGTTATTTAAAGGTAAAAAGCCTTCGTTTGATTACTTTAAAGTCTTTGAAAGCAAATGCTACATTTTAAACACAAAAGACTATCTCACCAAATTAGATCCTAAATCTACCAAAGGTGTATTCTTAGGATACTCACCTAATAGTAAAGCTTACGTAATTGTTAATAAAGAAACCATGAAAATTGAAGAGTCTTTAAATGTCAAGCTCGACGAAAGTCCTCCTTCCAAATCCTTTCCACTTGTAGATGACGATGTAATAGAAAGTCAAGTTCCTAATAACCAAATTAAGAAAATAAAAGATAAGGAAGATGAACCATTAAATAATGAAATTGTCAACGTAAAAGAATCTGTTAATACAAATAAATCGTTAAAATATATCTTGGTATTTTATGATCTCTCTTGTTTTGTTGATAATAAACGTAAAATCATTTTAACGAGAAAAATAGAATACGTAAGTTTTCGAGCCAATAGTTTTCTAACTCATTATGATAAACAAATATTTTACCAAATATTTAAGAAAAATACATCTAATATAATAAGTTACATAAAGTCAAAATCATTTCTCTAAAACATCTTCAAGTAACTTTTGTTACTTACATTTTAATTAAACTAGGATAAATATACAAATATTTTATATAAAACATATCTTATAAAGACCAATCCAATACCCATGACCCAACAAGTACCCACGGCCCAAGAACCAGAACCTATGACCCAAAAACCAAAACCCATGACCCAAAACCCGGAGTTGTAACCCAAAATATAGACAGGATTATCCAGCTAGCCGGATCCTTAGATTACAACTGGTCGTATACCTTTTGTAAGGGATCCGCTGGATCTGGCGGGTCAGAGATGTTTTTGCCTATAAATAGCAAGCCATTTCTTCATTGCTTCTCTCCCCTTTCTTTCATAATTCTTCCTATATTCTTATATCTTTCTAATCTCAGATCTAAGATTTGTAGTTTTCTTGTAGTGATTCTTAAGGTTCTTCGTAAAAGACAAGATCACGACTTTTGCATACAAGACTTGCATGCTTTAAGGGAAGTGTTACTAGGCATCATCATCTTTACAAGATCACTGAATAGATTCTTGTATTTTATTCATCACATTGTATCATAAACTTTTAGTATAAGTTTATGTTTTTGGATTGGTTCTTCCTCGAACAAGAACTCGGTATCCAGCTTTGTACCAGATAAAGTGTAAACGACGTTAGGTTTGTTCTTCCTCGAACAAAAACTCGGTATCTAGCTTTGTACCAGATAAAGTGTAAGTGATGTTAGGTTGGTTCTTACTTGAACAAGAACTCGGTATCTAGCTTTGTACCGGATAAAGTGTAAGCGACGTTGTGAAGTCTTCTCCGCCAGATAAGGAGCTTGTGGATCTAGGGTTTACGAGCTCTCAAGTTGGGGTACTCGAAGAGTGGAGTAAGGCAAAGAAGGTGACCTTGTAGCCGAACCATTATAAATACAAGTCTTGTAAAAAGCGGCCTAGGCATCTACCTAGGCGCTAGTCGGTCCTATTCCGCCCCGATTTTCACATGTTGGATGTTGGATGTGATACAAATATATTGGATGTTGGATTGTGATTGAATCTAAGTAGAAATAGACTTAACCATTGAATTGATGAGCTCTTAAATGTCAGTAACTCGAAAAGACTTGTCCGGGACGAACCATTGAATTGATGAGCTCTTAAATGTCAGTAACTCGAAAAGACTTGTCCGGGACGGGTAATAATTTCAAACTAGTTCGCTAATGATGGAAGCGTGTCTATGAGGACTAGTCTTAGTAGAATGTACCATCAGAAACTCTTGGTAGACATGAACTTTGTGGGTCAAACCTCCTCACCAAGGAGTGTTTACAACTTCAAGCTGACCTAGTCAGTGATGTATCCGTGTCTCACGAGGAATTGTCTATCTTGAGTCGATCAATTCAAAAGTGTGCACTCTACCCTCACTGTGCAGATTTCAGTCAAAACTCATAAGCACATGTGGAGGTGGAGTATTTCTGAAAATACAAAAATCTCGAAGTGTTACAAACATGTTTTCATTCATAAACACTTTGAGAAATTTTCACGAAAATGGTTTTATGGAAACATAGGATAGTCATGGAGTTATAAGGTGACTAAGTTTAGGGATAAACGTCCTATGATGCGCGAGCGGAGGATCTACCCAAGGACACCACCAATAGTTAGTATTTAGAAGTCCTTAGGTATGATTGATAAAAGGAGAAAATGAGAATCGGAAAAGAAGGAGTTAAAGAATTAAAAGAAAAGTAAAGAAAGGGTGAAAAGAAATAGCCCTCCAGTTATTCAACTTAGAGCGGACACGGGTTCAATTCATATACTCTTGGTCATCACAAGTTGACACGGTATTGAAGATCAAAGTCGTCATGGACCCGATGCTTGCTGCACTAAACCTTCTTAGCCACTCAAGTCTCTCTCAATGAAGCTTGTTTCATTCTCACGAGGAACCCTCATGCAAACTATTGACTTTCTCTTAGAGATTGTTGGTATTGAAGAGGAGACCCTCTCCTAGTCTCCGCTCGGAAAACCAAAACGCACTAATTGAGTCTAGAGCCACGAGATTCATCAAAAGATCTCTTAAGGAGCACTTGAACTTTCATCACTTTTCGTTCAACATCAAAGACGCAAGCGATACATTCTAGAGTCCTTCGCAGATCCTAGCAATCTGCCGAGAACATTTATGATGGGATTCAAAACTGTGATCCTCAGTGATTGATTGGAAACTCCTGTCAGGGTCAACATTAAACGACACGGCGCAGTGGTCGCTCGGTAACTCCTTGTGGTTACGCTTAGTGTTGTCTCAGCTGTAAAACCCCAATTTCGTGATCGCGGTGAATTTAAAGCGGGTGTTACTTCATGGCTGTGATCATAACAATAGAAAGCGAACTCTAATGGAGTCGTTTAAAAGATTTATCATTCGATTTATATAAATATCGAGTTTACAAAAATGAGGTCCCAGTTAGTTTCACGGTTTACAAAATACATTAAATTGGTTTTCGAATGATAATAAAATTTATAGCCTTCTTGAGTATCCGTGCTCCTTCGTGCCAACCTTGTACAATATGGACCTGAAATACATGATTAAAACTGTCAACACAAAGGTTGAGTGAAATTCATAGAGTTTAGAAAATTAGTTGAACACAATATTCGTAAAGTGAGGTAATTAGTCTCACATTGATAGTTTAGAAAACAAAACAGATATTATTGCACTAAGCTGATGACACCTAAACGTTAACAGCTTGTCAATAAAAATTGATATAATAGTAACAGTTGCACTAATAGGTAATTTTCCAATTAACCTATGGATTTTCAAATATAGTGCGTTTGTTTACCGGACTTGGTTAAACAAACGGGATTCGTCAATCCCGATAGATCTACCCACATTATTCGCGTTCACCCGCAAGTGATTAATGGTTCATGATAATAGAGACTTAAGATTGGCAATAGTGGTACTTAGTGCAAATAATACATTCAAGTATAGTTTCAAAGCAATGTGTTCGATTTAAAATAAAGCATGTATATCCCCCAAGGGTTTGTAAAACAATTAAATAATAAAAGTGGGGCTATGAACTCACAGTAGTGATTAGCAGCGGAGTGTAACGATATAATGTACGTCAAAAATAGAGTATGGCAAGACCACGATCTTTAGTGATTACCTAAGAAAGCATAGTATTCGTGTTTTAGTATATTGTACGATATAAGTGTACAAGTATATGTAGTTGGTTGGCTTATGATGTTGTACATGAATCCTTAAGTTAAAGTATTTCTTAAATGTTGTTTGGCTATCAAAATCAAGAGGTCGTGAAGTAGTTTAACATGTCATATGGTCACTTACCTAGTTTGTCAAAGTCTAGTGAACAAGTTTTAAATAAACAAGTTTCGGTCATTAGACTTATACTAGCCGTGCGGCTAAGTTATGGTTAGGTAATAATAATCAAGACCATATTAAGTATGTGTCTAATTTAGACTACCTCAAGACAACAATCTTGACTAAATCTTGGCTTTATATTAGCCTCAAATGATCAATATATCACTTAAAGTTCTCACTAAGGTTGTTTTTAGTCAACATGGTCGACTTAGTTTTGTCGTTGATGGCGTATAGTGCGGGTCGGGTCATAAACCCGACTAGAGCCCAATACTTACTTGCAAGCCGGCGCGAACCGGGCCAATATCAATAAGCGTTTGGGCTCAGCGTTAAAGCCCAAACCCAAATCTATTTACGGAATAGATATCCGATATCTTCTAAAATAAGAAGATAATCATTCCCAACCGACCTAGGCGGGATCGCGAAGGTTGGGAACACGGAACCAACAAGGATTCCGTGCGTATATAAAGGAATCATATCCCTCGTTTAAGTGCGATCTCATAACCTAAAACTCCTTAAACCCTAAACCGATTACTCACTCTCACGGGAGGATAATCGTGGGAGACAATCCCGATAAGCCTAACGGTGTCTTTTGTCTCTTAGTGCGCGGTCTCGGCGGCAATTCTCAATTAGTGCGAGCAGGAGCTCCAAACCGAGCAGCCCAACTTTTGTATCAACAAGTGGCGCCATCCGTGGGACCTACACTAAGAACCAACACTAGAATGACAAAGCACGGTGTCGGCGATCGCGATCGGACCTTATGGGAAAGAAGTCGCAAAGTGGACTAACTCTAAGCGAGACCTCACAGGACAACGGTATTTGCTAAAAATAAGGGATCGAGGCCAAGACTTGATCTTCCTACGGTGGAACCGCACTCGGGAACAACCCAAGCCACTACAACCACCACAGTGGAGTAGACCCCTGCTGCGCACCGTCTTTACTACTCCCTTCCGGTCGGTGCTAAGCCCGGCCCGACAAAGGCACGGGCCTTTTGGCCGAAATAAGGATGTAGTGATAGAAACAAACATACTTGCTCTCGGGGGTCGCACGAGCTAACACGAAGTTTTCGTATCCCGAACTACGAAACATTAGCGCCCTCATGCAAGAGGAAGAAGAAGAGATCGGTCGGAACTTGAAAGCCCGACTCGATTTCGATTCGAATCGAAACTTCCCCACTGCGCCATCGGAAAGAAGCGGGAGAGATAGCCGCCGACCCCGGTATTCAACCGGATCGGGAGAAGAGTTGAGGAGGATGAGACATCTCACTCGCATCATCGAGTGAGAATGATGAAGATGAAAAGCGTACCAATGTCCATACTAGACTTGGTAGCCGCGAGAATCAAGGCAGTTGGGACGACACTATTCCCCAGTGAAAGCCCTCCAGTACAAACTCGGAGGGCGGTCGGTATAGCGCGAAGAGAAAAATTCATCCTCGAAAGTTCCTCGGACAACGAGGATAGTGGCTGGACCTTTTGAAGTCGAAGCAGATATGATGACCGGGAGGATGAAGATATATCCCTCCTTGGCGTCGCCAAAGGTGGATCGTTCACTCGGCGCATCGGTGACTTTCGAGAAAGCAAAGAAGGCGCATGCCCGTAGCGTAAAGACCTATGATGGAGCGGTGACCACGATGATCACCTCAAAATTTTGAGTCGGCCGCGACAATTGAAAATTGGCGCGGCACGTGTGGTGCCACATGTTCAACTCCGCACTAGTGGGAAGCGGGCGGTTGACAAGCTTCCGCGAAGCATCAGCGGTTTGAGGAATTGAGAAAGGCGTTTCGCTAAACTTTACTCAAAGGAAGAAGTGCGCTAAAAATCTGTCGAACTTGCGGGGTAAGCGGCGCCGAGGAGAGTCTGGCGTATTCATGGGCGCTTCAAAGGCGAATGCATGCAAGTTAAAGCATGCCCGAAGTATTGAAGATCTACGGTTTCATGAGCGGGATTAACAATCGAGAACTCATCAAGAGGTTGAGCGACAAGATTCACGAAACCTTTGATGAACTCATAAACGCTCCGGTCCTTTGTCGGGGAGAAGCCGCTGCGGCGGATAGCAAAAGGAGCTACTCGAACTACGGTCACGGGAACAACACAGGAGACAATCCAATGACCGGGGTAGTAACCGTAATAGGAGCTATCGCAACGAGGGGGCGGGAGGGATAATGCGAGATACACCCGCTTAAAAAACCCCAAAATACTACATAGCGAAGGTGCGAATTTTCCAAGACCAGCGAGATCGCACTCGGAAGATCGGCGCCTTTGGGAATGGATCTTGTGATTACCATGCGGAAGGGCCATACCACCAGCGAATCGTCCAACTCGCCAACTCATCGACAAGATGGTTAAAGAAGGTAGATTGGACCACTTGGTCAAAAACATCAAAGAGGAAAGGATAGACAAAAAGTGGACACAAGAAGGAAACACCAAAAGACAAGGTGACACAATCTACATGATACAATCATGGCGGTGAATCACTAAGCGGAAGGTCGGCCAAGATTTTCTCGTGGAAAAAATCTCCTTCCCTACCTTAGCTGCGGACAACGGAGGTGGAACCACTCACCATAGAGATAAGCGGGGTCGCGACATCCGCGCATGTATGTCGACGGTGGAGCCTCTGCAAACATAATGTATGAGCATTGCTTCAAGCGCTGCGCCCGAAATCTGTGATCGGTTAAGCCCGGCCGCCACGGCGTTGGCGGTTTCTGGTGAAAAAATATGGCCGATGGGGCAAATAAGACTACTAGTCGACGCCGGAAGCGAACAACATTCATGACGGCTGGATGGAATTCATGGTGATCAAATCTCCATCGCCATATAATGGCATTATCGGAGACCGGGATATCGACTATCTTGCGATGCCATCAACGGCGCATGGGATGCTTAAATTCCCGGTGGAAGGAGGCATTGTTACTCTCTGCGGCGCCACTATCCACATAGAGAATGTAACACGGTTACATGCGAAGCAGCGCAAATCCCGAACAACGCGCGCGAATTCCGTCGAAGGTTGCAATTCACCACGAATACCCGGACCGGAAATATCCATCGGAGGTCATTGTCGGACAACGGCAAAGCGGTGTGTCTGCGCTCCTACAAAGAACTTGGACATCTTCGCATGGGGCCAAAACACATGACCGGAGTACCACGTTCCATAACGAGCATAGGCGAAAATCCGACAAGGGTACTCCTGTCGCCCGGAAGAAGCGGGCAAGCTCGGGGCGCGCAAGCAATCTGGCGGAAGTACACAAACTTGTGGCCGCGGGGATCATCGCGGAAGTCTATTACCATGGTGGCTTTCCAATCCGGTCATGGTAAAAAAAAGCGACAGCGGTGGCGTATGTGTGTAGACTACGAGACCTTAACAAAGCATGTCCACAAGGCGCTATCCATTACGAGATAGGCGGAAAGTAGAGTCTTTGTGCGGATACCCATTAAAGTGTTTCCTCGATGCATACAAAGGATACCATCAAATCTGAGATGGCTAAAGAAGGCGAGGAAAAAACGACCTTCCACACAAGCCAAGGCGTTTATTGTTACACAAAATGCCATTTGGTTTGAAAAACGGCGCCACCTACCCGGTTAGTAGATAATGCTTTCGGCGGTGGGCGCAATCTAGAGGTCTATGTTGATGACCTAGTCATAAAGAGCCATCTTGAAGGTGAGTTAGTGCGCGACATTGAGGAAGCGTTCAAAACCTACGAGAGATCAACATGAAGTGAATCCAAAAAGTGTACCTTGAGACTCTTGAAGGCATGTTCCTTGGATACCTTATCGAACTGACGGTATAAAACCATGCCCGAGAAAAAACAAAAGCGGTCATCGATCTTCCTCACCACTTGCGTTGAAGGAGGTCCAATCTCTCAATGGAAAGTTGGCGGCCTAAGCGAGTTCCTATCAAGTCGTGTGAAAAATCGCTACCCCTTTTCAAGACACTCGAAGTGCATAAAGAAGGGTGACTTAATTTGGACTACGGAGGCGAGGCGAGTAGCCTTCACTCGGCTAAAACGACATCAGCTCGCTTCCAACACTTGTTGCACCCGACAAGGGAAGAGGCGATCATGTACTTATGCATGGCGATGGGCGGTCGGTAGCGATGCTACTAACGAGATAGGGATTGATACAAACCCCATCTACTTTGTGAGCAAAGCACTCAAGAAGGCGGAGATGAATTATAGTGCAATGGAAAAGTTAGTTCTAGCATTGGTATTTCTTGCCAAGCATTGCGGTACTTCAGCGCGCCCGATAGCGATAATCACGGACCAACCAATCAAGCGGATCATCTCCAACACGATGCATCGGCCGACTCAAAAGTGGAGCGTATTGCTGGGGAACACAACATTTCCTCTGAGACCGCGTACCGCGATTAAAGGACAAATTCAGCGAGACTTCATCATCGAGAAACCGGATGCGGCGAGGTTCCGCACCAAGTAAGAAGGTACTATTAGATCCATGGATCTTGTTTACAGATGGATCCTCGTGCGTGGGCGGGTCGGGGCGGCCTCATTCTCACAAATCCGAAGGAATGGAATTCACTTACGCGCTGCGTTTTGAATTCTGACAACAAACAATGAGGCGAATATGAAGCTCTAATCGCGGACTACGCATTGCGGCTCGAATGGGTGTACGTAACACGGAAGCAAATGTAGATTCCGGCTAGTGGCCAACCACGTGTTGGGTGAATATGTGGCTAAAGAAGAAAATATGATTCAATATCTCGACAAAACCAAGACATTGATCAAAGGCTTGATAGATTCACCATCAAGCAAGTCCCTAGAGGAGAAAACCGCATAAGCGGACGCACTAAACAAGATCGCCTCGACAAGCTTCGCACATCAGCCGAAACAAGTCTTTGGTAGAAACAACGAAAAGCAAATCCATATCGGAGATGGAAGTTTCCACGGTCATAGAGGAGGAAGGTCCTACATGGATGACACCGATCACGGACTTCTAGACAAAGAGTGTTACCCCAAAGCGAAGGAAGCTCGCGGGATACGGCGCCGGCGCAAAGATTCGAACGAGACAACATCTTGTCTGGCGCTCTTTCCTCCAACCATGGCTCCATTGTGTGGGTCCACTACAAGCAAATTACGTCTTGCGAAATCCATGAAGGTTCATGCGGCATGCACTCGGGACCACGGTCCGTTGTAGCGCGCCATGCGATCGGTACTCTTGGCCAACCATGCACGCGATCGCGAGACTTAATAAGGAAGTGCAGCGGCGCCAAGTACATCGACCCGTCCGCGCAAACCACGGCCGCGAACTAACACCAATCACATCCCCATGGCCATTCTATAAGTGGGGTATTGACATTGCGGGACCTTTTCCGATCATTGCGGGAGGATTGAAATTCCTCATAGTCGCCATAGACTATTTCACTAAGTGGATCGAGGCAAAGCGGTAGTAACAATCACGGCAACCCGGTAAAGCGCCGTGCGGGAAAACATTGTATGTCGCCGGTTTACTGGCGAAATCATCTCGGATAACGGAAAACAATTCTGCGATAATCCTTTCAAAGATTGGTGCGAAGTTGAACATCACTGACATTTCGCATCGGTTAAACACCCACAAACTAATGGCTTAGTAGGCGCGCAAATCGCGACTGGGTGAAGGAATTAAAGCGCTGGGCGGACACAAAGGAAGATGGGTGGAAGAGCTCTCGCATGTTTTGTGGGCGCACCGCACCTCAATCAAAACTAGCAGGAGACACCCCTTTTCACTAGTCTATGGGACGAGCCGTCATACCGGCGGTGGAATGCCAACTATTCGCCTTCTTGAAGTTAACATGGCAACTAACGACGGCGACGCCGTCTTGATTTGGACCTCTTTGGAAGAAAGGCGTGAGCAGCGCATCTATCGGGGAGGAAAAATCAAAATCAAGGATGAAAGGATACTACTGACGCCAAAGTCGCGGTGTCTCCTTGAGACCGGTGATTTCGTCTATCGCGCTAATGATGCGAGCCCGCGAAGACATGGGCAAGCTCGGACCAAAATGGGAAGGACCCTACGAGGTTCTTGAAGCATCGAGGCAGGCTCGTACAAATTCTGAGGCTTGGATGGTCGTGAGCGCCCGCGCATGGAACATCTGCAACCTCGAGAGGTGCTACCTATAGAAAGGACTCTGACCCGGGCGAGCAGCTCTCGCACTTCGGTGCTCAATAAACATTCATGTATTTATTTTTATTTTTACATATCTTGTTTTCTTTGTTATTTCCTAAAAACTTGCAAGTATCAATAAAGCGCGCGGTTTCTAGCTAACTCATGACATATTTTAAGTTGTTATCTCCATATCTTGTATGTCTTAACAATTTTTATTTTTGCCCACGATGGCGTGCATGCACTCTGAATAAACCCACGATGGTAAAAGGATAAGTTAACCTACTAAATAACTTGTTGAGTAAGAGGTTGCAAACCCATCAACATTGGATCACGTATCCTTGTTAAACACCTTGTTCTCGAGGCGTTGGAATAAGATATATGCGCATCCCCGATGGTTGCGCATAGCAGCGCCTGCGTCTTGCGTTTAACAACTTAGGAACCAAGACACTTGCTTCCTTAATGTGATATTCTGATCTGTGCATATCATAACATACGATTATGATAAAGTACTTAGAATTATTTCTCAAGTATACTATGATCTTCATACATGATTATGGATTTCCTATATTCGCCTTTGGCGTACACGTTTGTTTCTTGACACGAATACATCTTTTACGCAAAGACAAACATATCGTATACATTACAAGTTTCAATAATACCCGCGACAAAAGAGACTTTTATTCATAACTACGAGTTATTACAAGAGATAGTTATTTTGCAACATATCAACTACCGGTGCTACAGCGCTTAAGTGAAGAGGTGCCAGCGTGACTCGTTGCATCTTTAGCCGCTAATACCCTTCAACACGTCGCATCTGACGCGACACGGTGGCCACAGCTTGGTGGCACCCATCGGACCTTGGCAAGTGAGCCGCCAACCCCCACAAAATAGCTTTACGCAATACCTTCTTTTTAGCAAGTCGGGTCGCATGCGCTTCAAGACTTCCTTTAAAGGTACCTCTTTCTCCAAAGCAAAGGATTCGACTATCCCTAGGGCCGCGAAAGCAGTGCTTGAAGTTGAGACTCATGGGGCTTCAAATAATAGTCGGTGTGTTTGGCATCCTCGATGCGATGGCGCCAAGGTCGACCCGCCATAATAACATTTATAGGATAATCTTGATCGCGCTCAAGCTCGAAATCATTGGGAGCTCTAAGTCCTTCATTCTCTGCATGGCGGCGACAGTGATCATATGACTCGACATCATAATTTGGTACCTTATCAATAGGCGCCTTCAGCGGTTTCGTCTCATGAAGCTTTTCAATTGCTTCGACTTACCACGCTCAGGGCCTTGAACAACCTCCCGAAGGCATTAACCACCTCTGGCGATTCTAGGGTGCGAGTGCGGCTAGGCGAAGACCATGGCCTATGAGCCACTGCGCTCGACTATAGTGGACATGGTGAGGATACAACTCCTCGTCATACTCAAGGTGAGCTTGCGATTTTGCTTCTGCGCCTCAATGACCAGCTCACGTGGCGCCAAGCTCTCCCATGTGTAAAGAAATTCTCCTTACCACCTCTAGATGTCTAAGGGCCCGGTTACAAGGCGACTTATATTTGACCGCTTATTGCGCTCTGGTCTATTTGAGAAGCGGTGACATCTTTTCTCCTGCAAGCCTCTCCGAATCGCATTGGCCTCTTTTATCTCGGCTTGGCCTTTGGCCAATTGCGCTTGCGATAATGCAATCTGCCGATCCTTTTCACTATCATTGCTGCTTTCCCCAACAAACTTTGCCTTCAACTGCGCAGCCAAAGAAACAAGATCCTCAACCAGCTGACCCATTGGCGCATCCCCTGGCACCGCGCTACGGATCTCTGGTTCGGAAGATTCAGACTGAACAGGACTCTCTTTGGGAGGCGACTCCGCACCCTGTTCGAACCTACTGGCACAGACATAGACTTATCAATATCTCACACGCAAACTTGATGAAAACAAAAAATAATCATACTATCAAGACTACTTACTGGGGGCCAGAAACATTTGCTGACGGGTGCGATGATGATGCCTCACTCTCCGAAGATTCAACATGAACAGTCACGGGACGCTTCTTCCTTGCCGAACTCGCACCATCTCCGCTGCGCGACCTTTTACGCAATAGCCCATGCTCTTGCTCCTCCATTTCCTCATCAATGGGATCCGCCACTACGGGTGGTGGCTGCGCAATAGGGGAGGGCGCACGAGGGCTCGGCACGCCTTGCACCGGCGTTGCCTCTATCGCAACGGAAGAGTGGTCCTGTCCCCTAAGTTCAGCTCCATTGTATGCCCCGCGGTACTCGCTAGTATTGGCTCTTCGCCTTCTTTCAAAGGCCGTGCCCCCGACCTCGCATCCAATGGTTTGGCTAATTGCACCACAGCGAATAGATCCATTTCTGCGCAAAGGAAGCAACAAATAACATAAGTTATATAATGCGCGAATACAGACAGAAGACTCACATTATTTACACAGAGGTACAGCGGAATGAGTACCCACCCTGGCCATTGGCGTCCAAGAAGATTGGGATCTCATCTTCGGGACCAAAATAATTCTGGTGATGCCCATATGTGCGAAATCCCTCGGATAGGCACTAATGGGGATGCGGTTGTCATTTATCGATTCGCATCCTCGGCATCATCGACCGGTATGGGGCACTCATCCTCTCTAATGTACCGGGTATAAAACTCATAGTTCCATGGAAAGCATATATCATCTACCGGAAGAAATACTCCTCAATCCGAGCGAGTCTAGCTTATCCGTATAGCATTGGAGCCTCTACGCAACCCATAAAGATACCCACCCATGTGCCCATATTGTGTGATAAAATCGCGGAATAAATGGATGGTTGGGTTAACCGCGATGTGACAATTTACCTCAAAATTGGTAATTTTGGCGCACCGTCTGATGTAAGCTGGGATATATCTGTTGTAATAGTTTAACACATCGCATAAGCGGGGCGAGGGGCGCGTTGGTTGGCATCGAACAATCGCGTATAAACCCCACTTTCCCTGCGGGAAGTCATGATAGTTGCCTGCGCATCCGGCACAACGGATGCGTCGAGGTATAAAATAATCGAGGTGAACTCTAAGAGATCGCTCTCGGACAAGAAGGAGGTAAAGTCCGATAATTGTTTCACCATGGTGTTGGATGTCTGAAGCAGCGCGGGTACCTTGAAGTGGGTTAATTTACGGATTGCATTGCGGTCTATTTCAACAATGGCGGATTATTTTTTTTACGGTGAATAACATTGTGAAAATGAAGGGTGGTTTTATACCTTTTCTCATCCACCGATATGTGCCACGTGGACCCCACTACCTTCACTTGTGTGGTGAGATTCCTTTGATGGGCCAGGCGATAACTTTCCCCGAATAACGAGGCGTTTACTATTCACTTCCATGTCTAGATACAACGTGCCGGTGGATATATGTTTATGGCTTCTTTGATACGCTTTATGCGTTTTTATTATTGACTACGGTTATTAGTCTAGCATCATGATTCGCGCTGCGCATACTAGGCGGGGGACATGATGGCGTATAGTGCGGGTCGGGTCATAAACCCGACTAGAGCCCAATACTCATGCAAGCCGGCGCGAACCGGGCCAATATCAATAAGCGTTTGGGCTCGAAAGCCCAAGCCCAAATCTATTCTGGAATAGATATCCGATATCTTCTAAAATAAGAAGATAATCATTCCCAACCGACCTAGGCGGGATCGCGAAGGTTGGGGAACACGGAACCAACAAGGATTCCGTGCGTATATAAAGGAATCATATCCCTCGTTTAAGTGCGATCTCATAACCTAAAACTCCTTAAACCTAAACCGATTACTCACTCTCACGGGAGGATAATCGTGGAGACAATCCACGATAAGCCTAACGGTGTCTTTTGTCTCTTAGTGCGCGGTCTCAGCGGCAATTCTCAATTAGTGCGAGCAGGAGCTCCAACCGAGCAGCCCAACTTTTGTATCAACAAAGAAATTAACTGAATATAAACCTTGTATAACTATTCTCGGTGTTTGAAAATTTAATTCGAACATAGTTAATCGGACTATGTTCCACCGTCCCTAGGTTAAATATAGGTGATAGGCTATATTTAATGAGGTTCGATAAATTTTCCAAACACCTAAATTAGGTATACTTGTGATATCTCCATAGCTTTTGAGATATTGTCCACTAAGCAAAGGCGATATCAAACCATTCGATTGCAAGTCCCGCCATAAAAGACTTGTAACCTATGTTTTCACATTCCATTGCATAGAAGATAGTATGTAGATCGTGTGGAAAGGAAATCTTAAGTAATTCAAAAATAGTCTATACTTGGCGAGAGTACGAACTTTTAACAATGAAGGTTTCAAAAGAGAATTTTGATGAATGTAGAAAGTTCTTGAACTTCACTTTTGTAGATGATGAATTATTTTGTCCTTTAGAAAATCCATTTCTTGTATTTCCATTAGGAAATTGATAGATTGTGACAGGTTTCATGTAAAACAATATCATATAAAGTTTATAAGATAATTTCTAGAGACTTTGTATAAATTACAATGTCTATGAAGTAAATTAGACCATTGTGTAACTCACAATGTCTGAGAAGTAGTTGAGACCATTGTGCAACTCACAATGTTTAGGAAATAATAGAGGCCATTATGCAACTCACAATGTCTGAGAAATAGTTGAGACCATTTTGTAACTCATAATGTCTGAGAAAGTAAATGAGACCACGGTTTCACTCACAGTGTCTGAGGATATAAGAGAGTCCACTGTAGGATTTATAGTGTTTGAGAATGTAATAGATACCATTGTATAAATTACAATATGCAGGAAGTAGGAAAGACCATTGTAATCGTTACAATGTCTTGGAGGAAGTTTAAGTAATCCTAAAATGCATGAGTAAATACATGATTTGGAAAATATGATTGTGTCGTAATGCCTCGGAATAGGCATCTGCAGATATGTTTAGTACATCGTTTATGATTGAAATTATGTCAGTGTATATATCAATATACTAGTATGTTTATATAGCTTAAAATGCCTAAAAGTCACATAATCGCTCAGAGGATGGAAGGCACGGAGAACGGAAGGCTATAAAATGTTTTTGTTTGTAAAAGTAGTTATAGTTTAAATCTTAATTTAGACTCGTTTCTCTATAATTAAGGCTCGATACCAATCAGAACACCCCAATTTCGTGATACGCAGATGAATTCAAACGGGTGTTACTTCATGGCACAACAATCATAATAATAGAAAACGAACTCTAATGGAGTCGTTTTAAAAGATTTATCATTCGATTTACATAAATATCGAGTTTACAAAATGAGGTCCCGATTAGTTTCACGGTTTACAAAATACATTAAATTAGTTTTCGAATGATAATAAAATTTATAGCCTTCTTGAGTATCCGTGCTCCTCGTGTGACCTTGTACAATATGGACTTGAAATACATGCTTAAAACTGTCAACACAAAGGTTGAGTGAAATTCATAGAGTTTTGATAAGGATTTAAAGGTACACTTTTGAGGGTCATTTAAGCCCTTAATCGACCACTTTTATATCCGTTCTTCGCTTAATTTCGTTCCTTTTCACTTTTAGGTCTCTTGAAGGCAAATTCTTTGGAATGACACTTATTCGGACGAAAAGGCGAATATATGAAGAAATGGCCAAAGTCAAGAATCAAGACACTCAAGTCTTTGGAAGAAGGTGGCGTCCACGACCAAATAAGCGGCGCCGTCGTAACACACTTGTGACGACTCAAGAGCCAAATTGCTAGTTTGCACTTGACGGCATCGGGTTTTAAAGAGTAGGGCATCACAACTCGGACGGCCTAGATTTGGATCCAAACGACGTCGGAAGATGAAGCCGACAACGTCACAACCATAAGGTGACGCGTCACAAAGTTGACGCGCCAAGACGAAACCTAATGGCGGCAATCAAGGCATCACAAATAAAGTGACACCGTCGATATTGTAACTCTATATATAGAATTGAATATTCTAATTTTAGAGAGGTAGTTTTGTGGAGTAAAACCTAAACCGAACTTTGGTCGTCGTGGGTAGTATCTTGGGGTTCCATACCCTATTTTACAACAAGATAAGTGATTTACTTTATTAATTCAATTATGTCTTCAATTGTTTGTGTGTATGCTTGCATGTTTTCCATGTCCGCTAATTTACTTATGTGTTTGCTTAGATCTATGAAACCTAGGTATTGAATATTGATAGGTTGTCTCTTATCTTAATTGTGATTGACCTAGTATTGTGATAGGTCATTCGTTGTGTTTTTAATGCTTGAGTAATCTTTGTGAACATTAGTTTATAATCACCTAAAGTTATTGTAGGCTAAACATCCAAAGATAACCTTAGAGTTAGTTTATAAATCCTAGAGATTTCGTAGGCAATAGCCTTAAGGTAGTCTCAAAGATTTAGGGAAAAACGCATACCCTACGACCTTAGAAGACACAACGCGTTAAGAATAAGGACGTGACAATTCAACCATCAATAGGAGATAACTAGGGAGTAATAGCATCTAGGTAAATACATCTTTAAATCATCATAAGAGCACACAACAATAGACATAGACTACACTCACCTTAGCTTAGTTAACTAGATAAGTAGAGTAATCAGTAGAAATACCACCCCCCAAATACAATACCCCGAGATTCGTACCTTTCAATTTTCTAAAAATATAAAAAGATAAAAATAATCTTCCTCAACCCCAACCTTAGCGTAGTAATTTCTCACTAGCATTCCTATTCCCCAGAGAACGATATCAATTCCCGAGGCTTACCCTAATACTACACTACAACGATTAGGTTCACCGCCTAGGGTGTTGAAAAACTTGCTCGACGTAAAGGAAGTTCCTTTGACCCCGAACGCGTTGTGCACGCGTATCAAGTTTAGGAAATCGATTGAACACAATATTCGTAAAGTGAGGTAATTAGTCTCGCATTCATAGTTTAGAAAACAAAGCGAGATATTATTGCACTAAGCTCATGACACCTAAGCGTTAATGACTTGTCAATAAAAATTGATATAATAGTAACAGATTGCCTAATAGGTAATTTGCCAATTAACCTATGGATCTTCAAATATAGTGCGTTTGTTTACGGACTTGGTCAAACAAACGGGATTAAATCAATCCCGATAGATCTACCCACATTATTCACGTTCACCCGCAAGTGATTAATGATTCATGATTAAGGGACTTAAGTTTGGCAAATGCGGTAACTTAGTGCTAATAAAACAATCAGATAAGCATACATTTTGAAAGCAATGTATTCGATTTAAAATAAAGCATGTATCTCCCCCAAGGGTTTTGTAAAACAATCAAGTAATAAAAGTGGGGCTATGAACTCACAGTAGTTATTAGCAGCGGAGTGTAATGATATAATGTACGTCAACAATAGAGTATGGCAAGACCACGATCTTTAATGATTACCTAAGAAAGCATAGTATTCGTGTATTAGTATATTGTACGATATAAGTGTACAAGTATATGTAGTTGGTTGGCTTATGATGTTGTACATGAATCCTTAAGTTAAAGTATTTCTTAAATGTTGTTTGGCTATCAAAATAAAGAGGTCGTGAAGTAGTTTAACATGTCATATGGTCACTTACCTAGTTTGTCAAAGTCTAGTGAACAAGTTTCAAATAAACAAGTTTCGGTCATTAGACTTATACTAGCCGTGCGGCTAAGTTATGGTTAGGTAATAATAATCAAGACCATATTAAGGATGTGTCTAAGTTAGACAACCTCAAGACAACAATCTTGACTAAATCTTGGCTTTATATTAGCCTCGAATGATCAATATATTACTTAAAGTTCTCACTAAGGTTGTTTTCTAGTCAACAACAATCGACTTAGTTTTGTCATTTTAGGTTTTGTCGTTCACTTTCGAGCAACTTTCGTGTTTTACACTTTTGATGATTCGGATCAGAAAAGGGTCAAAACCTTGTTTTAAAATCGTATCAGCAAGCTTTTGTTCCAAAATCATATTTTCATCTAGTAAAACTTAACTAGGCATAATTTTTAACCACAAGTCCTTTTAAAGTGATTCAAAAGCTCAAGTTCATATTTTTATATTCAGCTTCTTAAGCTTAATTAAGTCTAAGGTTTAAATTTTACTTATATCTATAGTCTAATTACAAGTATTTACTAATATTTCATTGCAGAAAGTTTGGCTGCACATTCAGTCCTGAAAAAATGACCATAAGTTGAGTTCTACAACTTTTTTTGACACGCGGCTTTTGCCAAACTTTAATTTTAGGTCTTGGCTACATTTCATAAAACTGAGTCGACTTCCAGAAATGACCAGAACCATCGTATTTTCCTAAATGAAATCTGGTGTCCAGATTTTGACATGTTTTGCCATTTTGGCTCTCATTTACTCATCGGGAAGAGTTATGAGGTGCGCCACCCGGAGAAACGACCGTAAGACATAGTTCTAAAAGCCTATCTTACTGAATTAACCTCAAGGTTTACTGAGATGATCAGTTTAATCAAACTTTGGGACTGTTTCAGAATTCATGTTCATAGAATTTACCTAGGACTTGTTTTAGCTTGTTTTTATGATCACAACCTCATGTACAACATCAATTAAGCCATATTACATATACTACTTATATCAAATTACATCAAATAATTATAGAGATTATTACAATCATATTGAATGAATATGAAGATAAATAATAGCTTACAAGGATTGGAATAACACAAGTATCATAACTACAAATCAACACCTAAACCCTTCCAATCATTCACCCTTTTCTTTAATCCTTATCCATCTTTATAACACCTTGATAATCACCCCAAAGACCACTTTACTTCAGCCCCTAACCTCTTGTATAACTCCAAATCTAACCATGGAATCACTAAAATGACTCAAGAATCATAACTAGCTACCTAAACCCTTCACTTTTGTAGTATAACTTATAGCTTAAATTCAAATGGATGATGATGATGGAGGAGGGGGGTTGGCGTTCAAAGGAGGGAGATGAGAGGGTTTTTGCAAGATTTGCATGTATGAGAAAATGAGGTGATAATAACTATGTGATATCTCATATAGTTGTAACCATGTAAGTGTAAATGGGACATGTGTCCTTTGACACATTCATCAAAACGCCACACATACATATGTGGTGATGAGTGTGTGTTATTTGTATTACTTTGAGTTTACGAGGTGTAGTTTTGTCCCGGTAATTACTAATGTTAAGCCCTTTAGTCACGAAACTTAAAGCTAGGTAACGTAAAAATGTAATACTTATAAAAATGTTAAAACTTATCAATATACTCCAACTAGGTATATTAAATGTGTGATAAGTCTCATAGAGTGTGATGAGTGTGTAAATCTTCATCATTTTTAATCAATCTGAATCTAGAAACGCCTAAAAATGCTCGAAATGCATCAAAATCTTGAAAATATTCCAAAATTGCATTTTATATGTTTCGGATGCAAAATGTTCAAAATCGGATGAAAATGAGCAAAGTTTGCATAATTGGCGCTTCGAGTCCCCAAGTTTCTAAAATTGTCAAAATAGTCCACGAGTCATAATTTCAAAGAAAAATCACCAAAGGTCCTTTTAAATCATAACTTGTCAAAAGTAGTCCTTTGGTGAAAAATGTCAAAAGTTTGAGAAATTACAAGTTTGGTCCTCCTAGTTTCAAAAAGTGTCAAAATTAGTCCTTGGTTTGCAAAAATAGAAAATTATCTTTTAAGGTCCTTGTACTATTGAAACTTGGCATGAATGATCCTTTGATAAACTTTGAAACAGTTTCACATTTCACCCTTCGAAAATCAAAAAATTACAAAAGTGGTCCTTGTGATACTACAATAACCAACCGGACCCTTATGTGTTATTAACCCAATAATAAGCCCAAAAGCCTAAACAAACCACCCAAGCCCAACCCACGTTTTTGACCCATAAACCGTGAACCCCCCTACCAACTTGACCCTTCACCCTTTTAATAAAACTTGCGTCCTATACCTTTCTTTCCCCCCCAGCTTTTGCTGCCAAAAAGAAACCAACACCATCACCATGTCTGTCCTTCCAGACATCTTTGTCTCCCCCCTCCTCTTTCCAACACCTTCACCGCCACCCTACCCATCACAAGTTACCAAGCCCTGTTGCAACATTGGGCGCCAAAAACGTGAATCAACGGCTGTGATAAAGTGGACCAATCCAATGGCCAAGATGGATGAGTGAAGTAGCACAAGCAGAAAAAAAAACAAGAGAGGGAAGACGGAAGTTATCTTTTGTATAAATAGGAGAAGTAGGATTAGTGTAAAATTAGTCTAGAATTTTTATATTCTAAGTCCATGTTTGTTATTGTCATTTTTAATTTTCAATGCACTTTAAATTCAGTTTTAATTCCAGATTTAAAAGTTTATTCAGTGATTATTGTTCTTCATTTTTTTTTTTTCTGTCTTAAATGCTCGTTTCTCTTTGGATGTTGAAAGTGTTTGCTAAAGTATGTTCAAGCTCATTTGAGCTTTCGTTAATGATAATCAAATAGGTCTTTCAGATTTCACACTCTCAAACTTTTTCAAAAATCAGTTTCCTGTCCTTAAGGGGTGTTTGGATTTGCATAGAAGTTGGGTCAAAATCCACTTTTGACCCATGTTGGGTCCTCAAATGGTTTAAGTTAGATGCCAACTCAGTTTGTGTAGTGTATCAATTAGCACTTAGTTCAAAGGAGTCTTTTTAGAAGTAGTTTACAATCAAATTTTTTTTCTGCTTTGCTGTCAAACAGCCCACTGCACCCTTTTTACAAGCTAATTTGAAGTCCATCACAGCCTCTAACCTTTCAAAAATTGATTTTCCTTACTCCTTGGTGGTATTTGATTATTTTTTTTAGTTGTTAACCCATAAGTTTAGCTTTTAAGTAGCTTTAGCAAGCCTCAAAAACCCCCACTTTTGTCTTTTTAATCTGTTTGCATCAGCAGTCCACTGTCCCCATTCCCCTCTTCGCACAGCCCTTTATCCTTAGTTGTATTCATTTAGATTGCAATTAGTTTTTGTAGGATCTCTAATGAAGTAATCTGTTTTAGCTTATTTTGTAGAATGGAGTTCATTTAGTAGCTTAAAATGCCCTCAAATCAAGCCCCCATCTGCCCTGTAACAGCAGCACCATAACAGCCCCTATTGGACTGTTTGGACTGCATCACGGCAGCCTCAACAACAGCCCTTTTATTTGTGCTTATTAGCTTTTTTTTCTCTTTTCTTTAGTGCTATTTCAGTGTCCCTTTTATGCATTTAGATATCTAGAGTGTTGATTGTTAGTTTCGTAGCTCGTTGAAAGCTTAGGATAGCTTATCATTCCCTTTGGCAGCCCATCTTAACCAAACAGTCCCCTTGGTTCTTTAACAGCTTCTACTGCTCATTTCTTTTATTTTTTTTTAATTTGGTTCTCTTATACTTATGTTAGATTTAAAGTATGTTTGCTTTGGCTTATTGTTTGATGTAGATTAGATTATTTAAGTTGTTTTCATATCTTGTAAGTCCTTTAGGTAATCCTTGAACCAAACAACCCTCTTGGGCATTCTGTGATGAACATAAGCTGAGTTACAGCTTGATTGTAGCTTTAGAGATTTAGTTTTTATTAAAAGTTCTCCTTTTAATCTTAAAAGTTAGTTTGCAATAGAAAAACCCAAAAAGAAATTAAAAGGCAAAAAGGGTTGGAAGTGGGAATTGAACCCACGA
This sequence comes from Chrysanthemum lavandulifolium, assembly GCA_022545495.1. Classification (NCBI taxonomy): domain Eukaryota; kingdom Viridiplantae; phylum Streptophyta; class Magnoliopsida; order Asterales; family Asteraceae; genus Chrysanthemum; species Chrysanthemum lavandulifolium. Next base: position 87,199,222 of record CM040238.1, on the reverse strand, counting down.
CCACCTGCACTCGTACAGAACCCCACGCACAAACCAACATCCTTTTCCATCTGCACTAGAATGTTTTTGTTGTTAGATTTTGCAATATTTATTATTTAACTAGCATTTTTGTTTTTGAGCTTTTTGCTTATTAGAGTATTAACTGCTTATCCACATAATCCATTGCACCCATTTTATTTTTCATAGGTCCATTAGATCATCAAGTATTTTTACAAAAGTTTCAAAATTTTCAAAAAAAAAAAAAAAAAAAAGTTTTAGTATTTTTTAATTAATTAATTCCTTTAAATTAGTTTTTAATTGTAATAAATAAAATAAAAGTTCAAAAATTCCGGCTTTTTCCTAAAATTATTTTTAGTCTTTTAGAATGTAGGAAAATTGTTTTTGCCCTCGTAGGACTTAAATTGCATTATTTTTCACTTTCGGGGCTCGGTGTGTTCCCGGTTTTTAGCGTTTTTGCATTTTAACACCCTAGGATGTAATTTAGCGTTGTTTTATTGTTTCTTAGGCTTAGTCGTAGTTTGTTTAGTGTTTTCTTAGTTTTACATGCTTTATTTTCATTTTCGTTCTTTATTTTGTAGAATACGTAATCACAATTCCAAAAAAATTCGTTTATCCAATTCAAGTCCATAATCACGAAACTCAACGATTCCGTCAATTTCACACCTCGTTGGGACACGACCCGGGGAAATCACTTTCCCGGTATCACTTTTATCACACCCGTGAGGTTCGGTACGTTGACACTTTTCCTAAAAGGTTGATTTGTCAAGTTTCACGGTTAATTTGATATTTTGATATTGTGTTTGTTTTCACCACTCACTTTACACGAATCAAATTTTGGCGCATTGCACGGGAGGTGTGTTGCGACAATATCGTGAAGTTCTTGCGATTAGTGACTTGAAGAACCTTCCTCGTGAAGTTACCGTTTCGAAAAATCCAAAATATTCTTCTCATTCCTCTTATTCGTTGATTCTATTTCTCTTACCTCTTTTGGCTTAATTCTATTCTTCGTATCCTCTCAACCATTTGATTCTCTTCTTAATCCTCTATATGTTTAATTCTTATGTCGACATTCGTCAACTTCATCGTCGTAAATGTGTGAGCGGTGTGGAGGGCCTAGTTCAAGGAATTTTGCAATTCGTGCGAATTATCCATCAAAAATGCTTTTCAAAGTTATTTCGACCACCCGCCACAACCCGAAATACATTCTAATCTTGACAAACCAATTCAAACGTCGGAGCTACCCCAAGCACCCACCGAGGATTACGAGGACACTTTCTTTGAAGATAGAGCCGTAATCTAATCGAACAAAGTCAAGCCGATGAAAAAGGTCGAGAATTAGAATTGATTACGATGAACCCGCTCAAACACCGGTGACTAGCAAGAATGACTTGCCTAATCTTCACGCTTCTCAAGAACCGTAACCGAGACCATAACGGAAGTGGTGGAAATTGCTAGCTCTCGAGCACACCACTTGTCCCACCTCCCGATCTTTCGAATGTTCTTGAGACTCAATAGTCATTCGGATCATCATGTTGGTTTTGTTGATTCTTTGGATAAACCGATTCCTCTTCATAACTATCGAGTGCATTTATGTTGTTAAAGCCTAATAACGTAGGTTTGAGTGCGCGCCTTACGTAAAAAGTAACATATATACTTAAAATGATAAAATAATAATAGTTCATATAAATTATGATTATTGGTGAAAATAAAGTATTTTGAACATATAGACTTATCGTAGTCTTGTGTTGGTCATAAGAAAAATTACCAGTTACTACCGGTTATCGTATTTGCTTTTACCTTACGGCAAAAGTCAAATAGTCAAAAGTCAAAGTCAAAGGTCAATTTTAAAAGTCAAAGGGTAAAATAGTCATTTTACCTTATGAAAATTACGGTTGCTACACAAATGGTCTGATCGTGAAGTGATGCTTGATGTACCTTAGCGACTCACCGAGCGGTAGATGTACTTTGGCATATCGTGTTATCCTACTCGAGGACTCAGGTTCAGAACAACCTTGCTAGAATTAGAGATGTGTTTTCACACTATGTCATTAACACCTCAAGTTCGAGCTTGTTAGTGCTTGGAAATCCCGGTAAGGAGATTCCTTTCAAGAATCGAGTCCTGAAGATGTGGGTCATTACTTGAACTTGTTCAATGTAATGCCAATTGTCCCTCCACGGGATTCGGACGGCTGATTCGCCCGACCAAGGTGAATGGAATCAAGACATTCATCAGTAAAACAATCGTAGTGGTCAATTATTTAAGAAAAGACCACAATCATCGATTGGTGCTTATTACTAACCAAATTTATGTAGCTGCTGATGGATGCTCCTGGGAGGAAAGATCGTGCTGATTCTCCTCATGCTCATGCCAACACATATGAAGTTCTCTCAAAAGGCAACTCAAAAGTCAAAATGATTCTTCATCAAAGCCAAAGAATCTACAAATTTTAAAGACTAGAGAACTACACCACATCTGAAATCCAAAGTCAAAAGACATGTGAGCATGTTGGAGAAAGACGTGGAGACACCGAGCAACGAAGACGACGGATGCGAGATAACAACATACAATCACCACATCCACAAATGTAACAAGGAACAAAGAACAAAGATTACACCGACGTCAAAGTCGAAAACTTCAAAAGATACAAGATCCACACAAGGGAGATTGTTGGAACAAAAGCATCTTTACTCACAAGAAAGAAGAGTGCTAGAAGACGTCGAGCAACCACTATTACATCATAACTATCACTTAGGGGGAGATTGTTGGAAACGCTCCTAAACGTTATTAAAGTGTTAGTCATTTATATGTAATAGGTTGCAATTATATGGCTTTTATGTTAGTTATTAAGGCATGGCTTATGTAGAAAGCCCATAAGCCCATGCAAAAGCCAATTAGGCAAGGAAGGGACTAGATGTGTTGCCCTAGCTCCCTTCTCCTATAAATACTCTTGTATACTCTCATTTGAAAGTGTTGTTCACTCATAATACATTCCTACGCATAACCTTAATCTATTTGTCATTCGTGTGTGTGTTTGTGTGTGCAACCGTCCTTCTCATCCTTATTTCTATCATATTGATGCTTGTTTTAAGTTATGGTGACCTAACCGGTACAAGGCTAGACACCGAGTTCTTCCACGAAGTAGAACCAAACCTATCACAACGCCGCCTACACTTTATCCGGTACAAGGCTAGATACCGAGTTTCATTACAAAGGAGAAACTACTACCTAACACAACACAATTAACCCAAAGGAGACACACTCCTTATTACAATATCATAAGGATATCACTATCCTTTAACCCGAACTAACTATCTTGTACATCGATGCACCATATCGATTGTACACCCTTGGCACCTTTCACTAATGCCTTCGACGCGACCCTTTGGCACCTTTCACTAATGCCTTCGACTTGACCTTTCGGAACCTTTCACTAATGCCTTTGACATGACCCTTCGACACCTTTCACTAATGCCTTCGACTTGACCCTTCGACACCTTTCACTAATGCCTTTGACATGACCCTTGGCACCTTTCACTAATGCCTTCAACACAACACTTCTAAGGAGGAGGAAAGAACCATCAACAAGATAACTTCAAGTAGTCTTGATGACGGCAAGCTTGGCAACTAATGGACTTGAGCTTGCTAGACTACAAGAGGTGGTGATCTCGCCTTTAAGAGGAACCTAGAGAATCACACAAACACAAAACTACATAGAAAGATCCTTTGGATCCGAGGTTAGAGAGTTTACAATACTAAGAGAGTATATGTAAAAGGGATGATTTGCAAGAGATAAATGGCTCACTATTTATAGGAAAATTTCTCTCTTGTTCTCCGGTTCCCACGGATCCCTCCCTGAGGATCCGGTTAGTCTAATCAAGGATCCGGCAATTGGGTCGACTTTTCCGGATTTTGGGTTGCAAACTCGATTATGGGTTAAGGGTTATGAACCATGGGTTATATAATATGCAATGTATCTAGACATTGGGTCATGGGTCTTGGGTTATGGATCATGGATAATACCTAACATGACTTCATGCATGATGTCATAAATGAGTCATGGGTTATGGATCAAGCTCCATGGGTATGGGTCATGGACTTTGAGTTTTACCCAACAATATTCAATGTATCTAGTCAATGGGTCAAGTACTTAGATTTTTACCCATTACATTACCCATTGCAATATATACACATTTCCATATTATGTAAACACTAGTTGTTATAGATATGTATTTCTATAAGATGTAAACACTATTACTTGTTTATTGTTTTATATGAAAATGTAAGTGTGTTAGTAAACTATTGGTTTAAACCATTTACGTATTTTATTTGTTTCATTAAAATTATTTTATGTTTGTTATCGACAAAACATTAGAAGATCGTAAAATATAAATAAACATTTTTACGGCTTATTTGTATTAACAATCTCCCATTTTGTTGATGACAAAACATAAGATTATTTTAAGGAAAACTAAAATTCGTAAAAGTTTGAATTGGAGTTTTACTATCTCTCCTTCTTTTGTCAAAACAAAAGAGCGTCGAAAGAAACTAACACATTGTTTTGAGAAAAGCGTGTGAAAAGTAATAATATGAAAATTGAGAGTAAGAGAAGAGAAGAATTCTCGTCTTAGCTCCCCTTGACGGTTGCTTCCCTTTGTTGAAGGCGTCAAGTAATTAGGAAGACTAAGCAAGTGGTTTGCAATTATGTTTGTAAATGGTTTCGTCTTTTGTGAAAATGCTCCCCTTGACGAGTGATCCTCTTTGTGAGGCGTCAAGTAATAATGAAATCCTAAGTGAAAGTTTTGCAAGTGTTTTGCAATGGTTGTGCTTTGACGAAAAGCTCCCCTTTGTTGAGGGTGTCAAAGTCTTCATGTGTATATTGAAAATCTACAAAATAAATGTTAGAAAACAAGTATATGATGCATAATTTCCTGCAAATGAGACTCAAATTAGTAATAAAAAGTGTTTCTGTTTCACAGATCCCACGGTTCCTCCTTGGGAGGGATCCGTTTAGGCAAAAGTGTGGGATCCGTCTACCTGCATTCTTATGTAGGGGTGTCCATGGTACTAGAACTGTCTCGAACCGGAACCGAACCGAAAGAACCGAGAACCGAAAATAAGGAAAAAGTGGAACCAAGAACCGTCCCAAGTTTTTCGGTTCGGTTCCGGGACGGTACTCGGTTCCGTATGGGAATTTTCGGTAATTCCATGAGTACCAAAGTGTTAAAAAATATGTTTGGATCGATGTGAATTTATGGTACTCGGTTCGTAGAACTTCGAAAGAAGTTGACAGCCTTAATAGTATTTCACAACTTGACTTACAAACAAACAAATAAACATATATCCGGTAATAGCAAACTCATTATCCACGAAAATAATTGCAAACTCATTGAGAATATTATATATCAATCATAGTGACTAGCTTACAATAACTTACATGGTGACAATATATCATACAATGTGCCATAATCGTTAATTGTTTCTCGAATTTTATCATTAAGTTTAATGAACAACAAATACCAATAGTTAATTACAACTTCTTGTTAGTTGTTACTGAGTAACACATAATTGTTCGATATGCGGCTATGCACATACTCGATATTCCGGTTTAGAAAAACTTACTTTCATATTGATGAATGATGTCGAATCTTTGAATGAAATCAATGGATTAAAGGTTAAGGTTGATGGGTTTTAGGTTTAGGTAGGGTTTTTCTATTTTTGTAAAGGCCGATACTTGCATGTACACAATATCCCAAACAAACCTTATAAAATTACATATTTTCATAAAATTCAGTTCTTTCGGAAAGTACGGAACCGACGGTTCCGACCAACCGTCCGAGAACCGAATTTTGAATTTTAGGAACCAAGAACCGTACCATGGTTCTAATATACGGTCCAGTTCGGTCGGTACGGTACGATTCCTCGGTTCTTTTGGTTCCTCGGTTTTTTTGGACACCCCTATTCTTATGACAGTAATGTAGATGTAAAATGTGATGTTAAAATCAAAATAAGATATATATTAAGGCACCAAGCATATTCTCAAGACCACATGGCATACAACATGTAATTTCATTCAATAAAACATGAGAAATGATATGAATATCTCTAAAACTAAGAGAATGACAAAAGCATGTAGTACATTTTCTAATAATTTCTAAGTTGTGCCGAAAACTAATAAGAAGCATCAATGTGCTTGTAATATTAGATTCTAAGGACGAGTAGATTTGTTGATTTGGTCAAATCGTTCAAAGAAATGATTAAACATGAAATGCAACTCATTTCGTACTTCTTGAACTAATCCTTGGGTAAGTTGACAATTAGAGCAATTATTGGCATGAGTAGGAAACAGAGGAGGTGGAATGTTTTGAGGAGGTTCCACAAAGGATTGTGGGATTTGTGGAGGTGAGTTTAGTATCATAGGGTGTGGTTCAACTAAGAATGAGGGTGATGATATATGAGTTGGTGGTGGAGATGGGAAGTCCTCTATATGGTTTTGGTGATTCCTTGTTCCTAAAGATGGACTATTTGATGGTGAAGGTGGTTCCCTATTTAATGAGAAGGTTGGTGAATGAGAAGTCCTCGGTGATGAGTCTTCTAAAGAGTAGAGATTTAGATGAGAAAGAGGCGCGGTAAAGGAGTGCAGTCTTGGTTCTAGAAATGAAGGCTTAGGTGTTTTATTTGAGCTAGGTGTGTTTGGTTTAGTGCTTGATGAAGGCCTTTCCAACTCAAAAGGTCGGATACTAATCCTAGCGGTTCTTCTAGCTTTGGTTGGTTGAGTTTGTTGAGGAGGGATTCTAGTATCTGGGCTCTTGATGGGTGATGACTCGGTTGATGATATCTCATGAACCATATGAGCATTCTTCTTGGAGGAACCTTTGGTTGAAGAAGTTTTGCTATATGCTTTAGTCATAGTGAAAAAAGGATGTAATGGATGTCTTAGCTACTGAATTTTGAATGGTGGTTTGGAAGCATACGTACATTTGGTTTATAAAGAATGAAATTAGGTTAGTGAATTAAATTCTTGACCACTAAGAATTTCGGCATGCACTAAGGTCAACTATAGTGTTGTTCTATTCTAGGGAGTCATTTAAGGCAAGGTAAAATGTTTAGACTACCAAAGAGAGTTTAAATTAGATGAGTAAAGTGATCATAATCTGTTCTGGAGACCCGGAACCCACGGTTCCCTAATTTTGGGGATCCGTTTAGTTATAAGTTGGGGATCCATCTCTCAAACAGTAATGTGGTGGAGTGATTATGTTCTATTAAGGTCTAGTATCTATACATCTTGAGTGTTTGGGTTCCGTAAGATGTCTTAAATAGTATGGGACTTCAATGTCCAACAATAAGGTATCTAATGATGGTTTTTTGTAAGAAAGTGGACTTTTTATGTATGCAACTAAGTGTTTAAGCATGGCACTAATATTTTGAGGATGACAAATGAAGCCAAATGATCCTAGAGATCAGATGATAGTTCAAAGAAAATTTGGAAAATTCCTAAAAATCATAAGAAATGAAAAACTAGTTTTTGGCCTATTTTGAGGTACGAATGACTAAAATCAATTTGCTAAAATTGAGAGAAATATCAAACTAGGTGTTTTGAGATGTGAGGAACAATGTGTGAGCATTAGAGCGGAAATATGGTGAGTTTTGGTGAAGTGATAAATCAAAAACACCTTGAATGTCATCCTAAGTTAGTTATGAGTAAATGTGAGACCAACTAAGTTTGAGGAACACTTAAGTGATCCTAAAGTAACATGTTTAACTAGTCTAATAAGGTCTGGAAGATTGGATTAATGTGAGAGTGTAGAATTCCCATATCTGTTTACCCGGATCCCACGGTTCCCTTATATGAGGGATCCGGCTTGTTATAGCTCAGGGATCCGGCTACTGCTAACCAGTAGCTTCACAGCAAATGTGCAGATTTTGCACCTCTTAGCAAATAACCAACCTAATCAATTCTACATCAAGCAATCATGTATTTAAGCACGGTATATCAAGCATGGTATGTAAGAGTGACTAAAAGGTAAGCAAATATGAGGAAGACCGACTTCTTGATTTCAATCAAGTAGTCGTAAAATTCTCATTTGGGTCGCCTAAGTTAGGGTGTCATTGTTCACGTCATGCCATCTACTAAGTCCTAAGTTACAGAAATATTGTTTAAGATGTTTTACAAACCATTGTTCGAATTTTATGGTCCACGACCTTACCTCCCCTTTCACTCAATGTTCTAGTCCAACGCCTCCAAGCTTCACCTTTCACCCCTTCAAGCCTACTTCTTCTTCTTCCCCATAAGAAAGTTGGCAAGACACTTAAACATCCCTTTCATTTGTTGAAATTCTTGAGATGGACTTGGGATGTCCGATAATTGCTCAATGTATGCCACGGGGTCAAGTTGGTAGTTGCCTATCGGGTTGCTTCCTTCTCCCTCCCTTTCTTCGGATGAGTCCGTCGGTGGATGAGGTCTCTTTCCTTCAACCATAAACCTTGTAGTCTTCTCATCGGACAAGGGTACCATGACCTTGTTGCTAAAGAAGTGGTCATCGGTGTAGGGAGATGGATCTAGAGCAAAGACAAAATTGGTTAGGTGAGCTAGGAGCATAGCATATGGGAGCACCATCTTGTCCGTCCTTGACACACTTGCCATCCTTTTAACCATGTAATAGGCGAGGTTGAAATGAGTCCCATTGACAAGGCAATATATCATGTAGACTAGGCAAGCGTTGAGATGATCCTTATTTCCCACCAAACAGAGGACATTCTCCTTTAACACTAGTTCCCATTTCTTGTACAACGGGAACATCTCCGAAAGCTCCTTTTGAAAAGGATCCCTATAGATGACCTTCGATTTCCTTGTGACCCGAGACGGGGAGGCTCTTTGGATGAAGATGGTATCTCTTACCGTAGCCGGATCCAGGAGAAGTGTGGAATAGACCGGATGCTCATCGACCATGTCATGAAGGTGGGCTAGTGACCATTCATTTGAATACAAGCATACTACTCGGCAAGGGATACGAAGTATCCTAGCAAACTCTTCAAGGGTGAAGGTATATTCATGTTCAATGATGACAAAAGCGATCGAAATGGTTCCATCCTCATTTCTTATGATCCTTATACTCTTGTAGAACTCGAGAACAAATACCGGACATACTTGTTCGTTGATGGTTAGAAGGCCTTGGAAGTTGATTCCCGCAAAGACTTGGGGGATGTCGGTATTGTTAAGAAATGAAGGTTCGACTACACGGCCCTCGTGGAACAACCTCTTTTGCAACATTTTGAAGGCCTTTTGGTCCTCCGGACATAGACCTTTCTTTCTATGATACATCGGTATGTAGTGTGCCGTGTCTTGATAGTCTTGTTGCCTTAAGCTCGGCATGGTTGATCCTAAACACCAAAACCACAATGTGGTGTCATTTATGTGAATAGTATCCTAATGAGGTTCATCAAAATTTTGTTCAATACATCTTTATTGAATTTAAAATGAGTTTTTAATTTGTATTAACAATGTTGATTATTTGATTAGTTTATCTTAGAAAAACAATGTGATACCAAATTGTGATAAACCCATTTGAACCAAAGTTCTCAAGATGAAAATTGTACTACTAGGAATTTTTTTTTAGAGAATGGAAATAATAATGTAGTAAAGATAATACTTACACAAGTGATTGTTTCCTTTGAAATGATGAGGAATGAGCTCCTATGAACAGTAACTTAGGGTTTATGTTCGTGAGTGGGAGAGTAAATTAGAAAGAAAAACTCCAAAGTGATCATCTAGTACTTATTTTGTCTTCCGACGATGTGCACGATGAGTGTCTAAATACTCATCATTTTTGTCTGCATTTAAACTGCAAAAACATCCGAAAACACTCGTAAACGCATCAAAATGATAAAAATATCACAAACAAGTGTTTTATGTGTTTTAAATGCAAAAATATCAAAATCGGTGAAAACGTGTCAAATTTGCATAATTGGCGCTTTAGTCCCCAAGTTTCAAAAGTTGTCAAAAAGGTCCTGGTAAATCTAAATAAAGAGAAATGTTATTCAAGGTCCCTGAAATATTCTAATTTGTCAAAAATGGTCCTTGAATAAATCTTTTGTAAATGGCGAAAAGGTCCACGAACTTTGAAATTTGGCAAGTTTAGTCCACGAAAATTTGAAATTGTCAAAACAAGTCCTTGTACTTTGAAGGTTGTCGCTTTTAGTCCTTGTAACAACTTTTGAATAATGGCAGAATTAGTCCTTCAAGAATGGAGAAATTACAAAAGTGGTCCTTGTATTCTAAGCCTAAACCAAATGGACCCTTTACCTACATTGACCCCTGCCATTTCCCATTTTGAACCCCCCTTGACCCTTCCATTTGACCCTTTGGTCAAAACAAAGTCAAACAACAGAACCTGTTTCCCTCCATTGAGGTCTTCTCCCCCACTTGTCTCTGCAACTCCTCTGATACACTCAACCCACTCTCCAATTCCATCTCCCAACACCTTATCCACTCACCCTCATCATATACCTAGCCACCCCCTAGTTGCAGAAAAAGAGTCAACACAGGTCAAAAACACTTTTCCCGCCAAATTGGAAAAGTGGCCAAATTGCCCCAAGCTCTCTCATTGGCTCTAAAGGGTGGTGGGATTTACTCTAAAGGACACGTGGAAGCCAAAGGGACTATAAAAAAGGAAGAGTGAAGCAAGAATCAGGGTAGCTAGTTTTCATTTTTTTCTTTAAATGTCGTTTTTTTTATTCAATGTCTTAAACTAGTTTAAAATCTGTAATTTTGTATTCCTATGATCAAAAACTCAAGTTAATGTACCACCGTGATCTGCTTTTAAGGATTAAATGCAAGTTTGGTTAAAGTTTCTATTTCGTGTTTCTCGCTTGGATTTTCAAAATCATGCTCTTATGTTTAAGCCGCCTATAGCTTTTGTCTCATTTAAACAAGTTCATTTAAGCTTGTTATGGTTTCAGTTAGCCTTGGAATCGTTTCCAACAATTCTCTATTATAGTCAACTAAAGTCAAAATGGCTACCTTTATCTGAATTACTGTATGGTGATGGAAATGGGATGATTATGTTTGGAATGGGTTGATACTCAGGTTTAGGTTAGTGGTTAAATATCTTAAGTGAGCATGCCATTGTGGCAGGACATCATGTAAGTCCATCACTGTTATGTTTCTGTCATATCTTCATATGCAGCACACTTGTCATTTGATATTTATAGTTTAGATAATTGTTCCTATTAGCTTGCACTTAATCTCTTATACCTGTTATAGTTGTATTCATGGTTTAGATTTGAATTGAGAATTTGAATCTGCTCATTGTTTCATTTAAGGAGTGTTTGGCATTAGGTCCATATTTGAGTTTAAGGCTTAACCGAGGTTTTAGTTAGTTGAGTTAATCATTTGTAGGTTAGTTAGACTTTATTAGATCATTGTTTTGCTTCTACAACTACTCATAGTCAAATCTACATGTTTCACGATCTCATTAGCTCATCAAGAAGGTTAGAGGATTGCATAAGTACAAATCAAGATTAGAATCATAAAGGTTAGCTTGCATTAGTTTCATTACATCATAATTTGTCATTCTCGCTTAAAAATTGGAATCTAATCTCGGTTTAGTCAAATAACCATTTCATCATTTAAAAGTCAAAGTTGTAAAATCAGTTTTTAGCCTAACTAGTAGGAATTTTCATGAGCTCATCTATGGGCCAATGGTAATGAAAATTGTTGTTTTAGAAACTCCTCCTGGTCTACTTTCTTTGCATCATTTTTATAAAATTTTGTGATTTTCCTTTAAGCTTCAAAAAGACCTGTCATAATGATGCCAAGTGCCCTGTGCAGGGCACTTAGCCTGCACAGGGCTTGAGCAGTTTTTGCAAAGCTTGTGCAGAGCTTATTATAGCTCCATTAGGTCTGAATTTTGGTTTGTAAGATCTCACCCAGGTCCTCTTCATGCCCCAATGTTTAGTTTTCCTTATCAGCTTATTTTGAAGCTTATGCATAAGCTCAAAGTAACCCCCCTCAGTTACTGTTTTAGCTTTTAAGCTTATATATCAAATCTGTTGAGCTTGTTGTTCCAGAGGGTGTAGCTTGTTGATTCTAGTTGCTTTTAAGTTCTTTTAACTTATTTAAGTTCCTGTTTTGGTTTGGTGTTTATTGGTCTTCATTAGCTTATCCTAAGTGCTTATTTTTAAGCACTTTGGACATCAGTTCCATAATTCTCCAAACAAGCTCTTGTTTTTCCAATTTTCCTAACTTCCTAATATCATTTTAAACTTTTCCTGAAATTTTCAGATTTTTCTAAGGTGTTTAGCTATTTTTCTTAATTTAAATTAGTTTTTAAGCATTTTTAATTAGTGTTTAATATAAAAAATTAGAAAAAGGTTCTAAAAAATAAGTTTTCATTTTTATTAAGTTAAGATAAATATAAAAAGAGAAAAAAGTAATTTTCCAGATTTTTCATAGTTTATTTGGTAATTTTTAGTAATTAAATTGGTTTTAAATAGTTTAAAATTCATAGAAAATAGATAAATAGTCATAAAAATACAAAAATAGTTTTGAAAAGTCTATTTTGATATTTTAGACTTTTCCATTTCATAATTTTATTTTTCTAGCTTTATTTCCTAATTTCTTGTATTTTAGGTAATTATTAATTAGTTAAAAATAGTTTTTAATTAATAATAATTAGATAATTAGTTGTAAAATTAATTTTCTTTTCTTAAAATTTTCTTATATCATTAGGATTGTAAAATGTATTTTCATATTTTAGGGTTTATCTTGTGTAATTTTCACGTTTTTATTTGTGCGCTTACGTAACTTTAATTTAAACGTAAGTTTTTAGTTTTAAGTTTTAAACGCTCATCAATTTTAAAAATAGTGATAGCGTTTATTTAATAGATTTTATCTTTTTAACTTTCTTTAATTTGCATTTAAGCCCTGTAGTTTATGGGCTTTTCCTTAGTTATAATCAAACCACAATCTCCTTTCCGCTCAAATCTCCCGATCACTACACGTTTGACTATTCTCGCACATTTGGGACTTAACGACTGGGAAACACTACACTCTCGATCTTCATTGCATTCGTGCTCTGCTGCTTTTAGGTTTTCTTACGCTTGCGTGAGAGAACTTAACGGTTTTGCGCGGATCAAATTTTAAGCGCTACGCCGGGAGCAAGCTAATAGTCTTACGTTTAGCGATTAGTGATTTGAATAATCACCCTTGTTCATACCATCTTTTAAAAATCAAAACCCAAAAGATTTTCATTCTTAGTTTTACATCATGTTTATCCAAAACCCAAAATATTCATCTTAACCCTCCTACCCTTTTTAATTCTTCATTCCTTTACCTCATCCATTTGATTCTTTTCTCATGGAATCTCGGGGACGACTCGGGACGGTTGAAAAGCTTGAGACTTTATCACAAATGTCTAGAATTCGCGTTGTTCGTGAAGATCCATTCTTTCTGCGTAGGGAAATGGAAAAAAACCGGGGTACAAAGGACCGAGATACTTCCTTCCGATAATGGGAGTGCCAATCGTCCAACCTACGGTTATCCAAAGACCTAACCCTCGATTGCTCAAAACCGTCTAGAATTGATTCTAAACTTTCACGTTTACGGTTAAAAGCAAACATGCGTAATCTGACAGTGACTCGCATGAATGACTTGCCTAATCTTCGATGAGTGTCTAAATACTCATCATTTTGTACAAATTAGAGCGCAAAACATCCGAAAACACTCTAAACGCATCAAAATGATAAAATATCACAAACAAGTGTTTTATGTGTTTTAAATGCAAAAATATCAAAATCGGTGAAAAACGATCAAATTTGCATAATTGGCGCTTTAGTCCCCAAGTTTCAAAAGTTGTCAAAATAGTCCCCGGTAAATCTAAATAAAGAGAAATGTTATTCAAGGTCCCCGAAATATTCTAATTTGTCAAAATGGTCCTTGAATAAATCTTTTGTAAATGGCGTAAAAAGTCCCCGAACTTTGAAATTTGGCAAGTTTAGTCCTCGAAAATTTGAAATTGTCAAAACAAGTCCTTGTACTTTTGAAGGTTGTCGCTTTAGTCCTTGTAACAACTTTTGAATAATGGCGTGATTAGTCCTTCAAGAATTGGAGAAATTACAAAGTGGTCCTTGTCATAGCTAAACCAAATGGACCTTGTCAACTGATTGACCCCGCCATACACCATTTTGAACCCCCATAATAATTTTTGACCCTTCCATTTGACCCTTTGGTCAAAACAAAGTCAAACACGAACCTGTTTCCTCCATCGAGGTCTTCTCCCCACTGTCTCTCGCAACTCCTCCCAATACACTCTCCCATCACCCTTCCATCTTCCACACCTTATCCCACCACCCTCATCATCATACCTAGCCTCCACCCCCCTAGTTGCGAAAAAGAGTCAACTGTGGTCAAAACACTTTTCCTAAATTGGAAAAGTGGCAAAGTCCCCCAAACTCTCTCATTGGCTCTAGAGGTGGTGGGATTTACTCTAAATGACACGTGGAAGCCAAAGGGACTATAAAAAGGAAGAGTGAAGCAAGAATCGGGGTAGCTAGTTTTCATTTTTTCTTTAAATATCGTTTTTTATTCAATGTCTTAAACTAGTTTAAAATCTGTAATTTTGTATTCCTATGATCAAAAACTCAAGTTAATGTACCACTGTGATCTGTTTTAAGGATTAAATGCAAGTTTGGTTAAAGTTTCTATTTCTGTGTTTACTGCTTGGATTTTCAAAATCATGCTCTTATGTTTAAGCTGCCTATAGCTTCTTGTCTCATTTAAACAAGTTCATTTAAGCTTGTTATGGTTTCTGGTTAGCCTTGGAATCAGTTTCCAACAATTCTCTATTATAGTCAACTAAAGTCAAAATGGCTACCTTTATCTGAATTACTGTATGGTGATGGAAATGGGATGATTATGTTTGGAATGGGTTGATACTCAGGTTTAGGTTAGTGGTTAAATATCTTAAGTGAGCATGCCATTGTGGCAGGACATCATGTAAGTCCATCACTGTTATGTTTCTGTCATATCTTCATATGCAGCACACTTGTCATTTGATATTTATAGTTTAGATAATTGTTCCTATTAGCTTGCACTTAATCTCTTATACCTGTTATAGTTGTATTCATGGTTTAGATTTGAATTGAGAATTTGAATCTGCTCATTGTTTCATTTAAGGAGTGTTTGGCATTAGGTCCATATTTGAGTTTAAGGCTTAACCAGAGGTTTTAGTTAGTTGAGTTAATCATTTGTAGGTTAGTTAGACTTTATTAGATCATTGTTTTGCTTCTACAACTACTCATAGTCAAATCTACATGTTTCCTGATCTCATTAGCTCATCAGTAAGGTTAGAGGATTGCATAAGTACAAATCAGTATTAGAATCATAAAGGTTAGCTTGCATTAGTTTCATTACATCATAATTTGTCATTCTCGCTTAAAAATTGGAATCTAATCTCGGTTTAGTCAAATAACCATTTCATCATTTAAAAGTCAAAGTTGTAAAATCGGTTTTAATTTAACTAGTAGGAATTTTCATGAGCTCATCTATGGGCCAATGGTAATGAAAATTGTTGTTTTAGAAACTCCTCCTGGTCTACTTTCTTTGCATCATTTTTATAAAATTTTGTGATTTTCCTTTAAGCTTCAAAAAGACCTGTCATAATGATGCAGTGCTCTGCATAGGCACTTTCAGCATGTGGCTTGAGCGGTTTTGCAAAGCTTGTGCAGAGCTTATTATAGCTCCATTAGGTCTGAATTTTGGTTTGTAAGATCTCACCCAGGTCCTCTTCATGCCCCAATGTTTAGTTTTCCTTATCGACTTATTTTGAAGCTTATGCATAAGCTCAAAGTAACCCCCTCGCCATCGTTTTAGCTTTTAAGCTCATATATCAAATCTGTTGAGCTTGTTGTTCCAGAGGGTGTAGCTTGTTGATTCTAGTTGCTTTTAAGTTCTTTTAACTTATTTAAGTTCTGTTTTGGTTTGGTGTTTATTGGTCTTCATTAGCTTATCCTAAGTGCTTATTTTAAGCACTTTGGACATCGGCCCATAATTCTCCAAACAAGCTCTTGTTTTTCCAATTTTCCTAACTTCCTAATATCATTTTAAACTTTTCCGAAATTTTCAGATTTTTCTAAGGTGTTTAGCTATTTTCTTAATTTAAATTAGTTTTTAAGCATTTTTAATTAGTGTTTAATATAAAAATTAGAAAAGGTTCTAAAAATAAGTTTTCATTTTTATTAAGTTAAGATAAATATAAAAGAGAAAAAGTAATTTTCAGATTTTTCATAGTTTATTTGGTAATTTTTAGTAATTAAATTGGTTTTAAATAGTTTAAAATTCATAGAAAATAGATAAATAGTCATAAAAATACAAAATAGTTTTGAAAAGTCTATTTTGATATTTTAGACTTTTCCATTTCATAATTTTATTTTTCTAGCTTTATTTCCTAATTTCTTGTATTTTAGGTAATTATTAATTAGTTAAAAATAGTTTTTAATTAATAATAATTAGATAATTAGTTGTAAAATTAATTTTCTTTTCTTAAAATTTTCTTATATCATTAGGATTGTAAAATGTATTTTCATATTTTTAGGGTTTATCTTGTGTAATTTTCACGCTTTTATTTGTACGTTTACGTAACTTTAATTTAAACGTAAGTTTTAGTTTTAAGTTTTAAACGCTCATCAATTTTAAAAATAGTGATAGCGTTTATTTAATAGATTTTATCTTTTTAACTTTCTTTAATTTGCATTTAAGCCCTCGTAGTTTATGGGCTTTTCCTTAGTTATAATCAAACCACAATCTCCTTTCCGCTCAAATCTCCGATCACTACACGCGTTTGACTATTCTCGACATTACCGGGACTTAACGACACTGGGAAACACTATACTCTCTCGATCTTCATTGCATTCGTGTCGAGCTGTTTTAGGTTTTCTTACGCTTGCGTGAGAGAACTCGATTGTTTCTTGCGGATCAAATTTTGGCGCCACGCTGGGGCAGCAGCTAATAGTCTTACGTTTAGCAGATTAGTGATTTGAATAATCACTCCTTGTTCATACCATCTTTTAAAAATCAAAAACCCAAAAGATTTTCATTCTTAGTTTTACATCATGTTTATCCAAAATACCAAAATATTCATCTTAACCCTCCTACCCTTTTTAATTCTTCATTCCTTTACCCTCTATCCATTTGATTCTTTTCTCATGGAATCTCTCGAGGACGACTCGGGACGGTGAAAAGCTTGAGACTTTATCACAAATGTCTAGAATTCGCGTTGTTCGTGAAGATCCATTCTTTCTGCGTGAGGGAAATGGAAAAGAAACCCAAGACAAAGGACCGATACTTCCTTCCGATAATGGGAGTGCTAACACGTCCAACCTACGGTTATCCAAAGACCTAACCCTCGATTGCTCAAAACCGTCTAGAATTGATTCTAAACTTTCACAGTTTACGGTTAAAAGCAAACATGCGAAATCTGACAGTGACTCGCATGAATGACTTGCCTAATCTTTACGCTTTCAAGAACCGAACCGGAGACCATAACGGAAGTGGTGGAAATTGCTAGCCTCGAGCACACCACTTGTCCCACCTCCCGATCTTTCCGAATGTTCTTCGAGACTTGATAGTCATTCGGATCACCATGTTGGTTTTGTCGATCCTTTGAATAATCGATTCATTCTTATAATTCTCAATTAGAATCGCTTATTCCTTGTGTCGGTTGTGGTGAGCCTCTTTATGGTTCACCTCGTCGTTGGTGTACGTGTGTACAATGTGGTAATGATATCCGTAACGGAGTTGTTTGTTTTGTGGTTCGAGGAATTCATTTGATTATGATCCTAATCGAACTCATTTAACGACCCTCAAACTTTTCCAATTACCCACCACAACCCGACTCATCTTCATATAACCAACATTCACTGTGAATATTGTGGAGGTCCTCACCAAGGATTTGAGTGTCAATCCGAAACACGCTTTGTCTGACAGCTTTTTGGTAACACTCGTGACTTTGAAATGACCAAAATCCATATTATTCACATGACCACCCACAACAATCATTTTGTTGTGAGAACATGGAGGTCCCCATTTCACTCGATTGTCAAACAGGAATCCATTTCCTTGTAACAATTATGACTATCCATATCACGACCAACCTCCAGGTGCCAAATAACTCAAACTCCTCAACAAACCCAACAAGACTCTTATCTAGAGCTTTAGAGTTAGTGAAAAGAGGTGAGGAGTTCAATAAAACTATACTTCATAATATTCCCAGATTTCTTGTGTACATTGTGGGGTCCTCATGATGATTATCAATGTCAACCTTCCGGTTTTGACAAATCTTCACTCCCACAATGTCCCGTAATTCAAAATTCACATGAGAAATCCATGGAAGAATTGCTAGTCAAGAGCAGTCGCTAAAATAAAATCCCAAATTGCCTTTGAGAAATCATTAGGAATCAATTGCAAAAGAAAAAGCACCAGATCTAGCTCTCAATTTCATTTCATTCCCGATGATGATGATGATGATAATACACTTGATTCATCAAGTTCATCGATGATATCCCAAAGTTGAGATTCCATCTCAAACAACTCGCTATCACACCAAGCTCCCACTCACTCTCCGACTACGGGGACGAGCATCTTGACACTGCTCACGAAAAGGAATCGGACGAATTCATAAAGTCTAGTGTTGAGAACCTTGTCCCAATCCCAAGAGAGTCACAGGAACTTCGATCATGTGTGATTCTATCTCCCTCTTGAGTGTTCAAAAGATCATTTTGAAACTTTCTCCGATGTTAGCGACGATTGTACTTCTCATGGAAACATCGAGTATGTTGAGGCATTCACCTTCGAGCTTGATAGCTTAGATCATCATCTTGAGGAGTTCACCAATGAACTCACTCACGATCAATCCACTCTTTGATTTCGAAGTCGATCCGGGATTTCTAAAATCTCATTGATAATGATCGAAAACCTATTTCATCTCCTATCCCCATTAATGAGAATGTTGATCACTTTCTATTCCGAAACATTCAAAGCTACTTTCACTAATCCTCTATTTGAAGATTAGTGGCAGATTCACTTTAATTCTCAGAATCCACCCGATGATACTCATTGAGGATAGTGATGAGTTGGAACAAGAATCCACCGATTACATCTTGTGATTGATTCTCTTCACGAGGAGTTCGCCGATGAACTCACTCATATCATATCTCCACTGGAGTATGATAATTTCCACTTTGATCATGACACACCCAGATTTGTCTTGATCACATAAGCTAAATGATGAGATTCATAATGAAATTATGGATCCTCCTATGGATGAAGATGATGAGTTAGTCATAATATTTATCATGATTTTCTTTCTTTCTTCACCTATCCGTGGCTTCTCCTGTTCTTCACTCCTTCGGAATGAAGACATTATCTTTGACCTGCATTTCCATGCACCATTTGTGAGCCGGTCTGTCTGTCTGTCAGATCTCATCGGTGTGGAACTTTCATGTACTTCAATGTTTATCCAAACATCTTGAATGAAAGTCCGATGGAGATTGTCTCTTCCACTTACTTCCCATGAACAAATTAATTCGGGGTCGAGTCAAGCTAGCGACTCGGTAATCAAAAACAGAGCTTAACATGGGTTTTCACCGTGTGTACCACCCTAGTGTGGGGAGATGCCCCACATGTTGTATATAGATCTAAAAATGAATGAAAATTGTAAATATTAAAAAGAGAATAATTGTTGTGTTTCTACACTTAGTTAGTAATATTATCTTTTACGTTCTAAGTTTCGCATTACTGCCGGTACTTTGAATATTGAGGACAATATTCATTTCTAAGTGTGGGGAAATTCGCTAATTTTGATCATAAATGTACCCTTTTAGTCCCTTTTTCCCCAAAATGGCCAAATTTTAAAATTTTTAGTGGAAGTACTATGTACTAAACACAACAAATGGTAATCAGTCCACCATGTCTAACCCACATAAGGATTGGCTAATCCAGAGCAAACGGCTCTTGGTAAAGATATCTCAAACCGCTTATATGGCTTGCAATTTGCCCAAAATTGTATGGTTTTCAACTCACCATATCCTTAAAAGTGAAGAGTTGGCTAGCCCGCAAGTTTATGGCTTGTGGTAAAGGCAAAGGAAAATCCATAATTGGTAATCACTCACCAAAGATAATATTGATAATTTATCTAAGAGTTGGCTAGTCCGTATGGTACGGCTTCCGTAAAGACAAATCAAACCGTTGAAAGTCGGTGGTTTGCTCAAAATCATTTGGTTATCGGTGTACCAAGGTTCTTACTTGAATCGAAACATTTGGCTACTCCGTAGTAATGGCTTTTGGTAAAGATATTGAAATCCATTAATTTTCTTAAAACATTGCTAGGGACTAGCAATATCTTAGTGTGGGGATTGATGAGTGTCTAAATACTCATCATTTTTGTACAAATTAAGCTGCAAAACATCCGAAACACTCGTAAACGCATCAAAATGATAAAATATCACAAACAAGTGTTTTATGTGTTTTAAATGCAAAATATCAAAATCGGTGAAAACGATCAAATTTGCATAATTGGCGCTTTAGTCCCCAAGTTTCAAAAGTTGTCAAAATAGTCCCCGGTAAATCTAAATAAAGAGAAATGTTATTCAAGGTCCCCGAAATATTCTAATTTGTCAAAATGGTCCTTGAATAAATCTTTTGTAAATGGCGTAAAGGTCCCCGAACTTTGAAATTTGGCAAGTTTAGTCCTCGAAAATTTGAAATTGTCAAAACAAGTCCTTGTACTTTTGAAGGTTGTCGGTTTTAGTCCTTGTAACAACTTTTGAATAATGGCGTGATTAGTCCTTCAAGAATGGAGAAATTACAAAGTGGTCCTTGTCATATTAAACTATGCCTAAACCAAATGGACCCCCCATACACCAATTAGACCCCCGCCATTTAATTTTTGAACCCCTCGACCCTTCATTTTGACCCTTTGGTCAAAAACAAGTCAAACAATGTAACCTGCTTTCCTCCATCGAGGTCTTCTCCCCACTGCCTCTCGCAACTCCTCCCAACACCCTCAACCCACTCACCATTCCATCTTCCACACCTTATCCACTCATCATCATCATATACCTAGCCACCCCCTAGTTGCGTAAAAAAGTCAACCGTGGTCAAAACACTTTTCCGCCAAATTGGAAAAGTGGCCAAAGTCCCCAAACTCTCTCATTGGCTCTAAAGGGTGGTGGGATTTACTCTAAATGACACGTGGAAGCCAAAGGGACTATAAAAAGGAAGAGTGAAGCAAGAATCGGGGTAGCTAGTTTTCATTTTTTCTTTAAATGTCGTTTTTTTATTCAATGTCTTAAACTAGTTTAAAATCGTAATTTTGTATTCCTATGATCAAAAACTCAAGTTAATGTACCACCGTGATCTGCTTTTAAGGATTAAATGCAAGTTTGGTTAAAGTTTCTATTTCGTGTTTCTTGCTTGGATTTTCAAAATCATGCTCTTATGTTTAAGTCGCCTATAGCTTTGTCTCATTTAAACAAGTTCATTTAAGCTTGTTATGGTTTCTGGTTAGCCTTGGAATCAGTTTCCAACAATTCTCTATTATAGTCAACTAAAGTCAAAATGGCTACCTTTATCTGAATTACTGTATGGTGATGGAAATGGGATGATTATGTTTGGAATGGGTTGATACTCAGGTTTAGGTTAGTGGTTAAATATCTTAAGTGAGCATGCCATTGTGGCAGGACATCATGTAAGTCCATCACTGTTATGTTTCTGTCATATCTTCATATGCAGCACACTTGTCATTTGATATTTATAGTTTAGATAATTGTTCCTATTAGCTTGCACTTAATCTCTTATACTGTTATAGTTGTATTCATGGTTTAGATTTGAATTGAGAATTTGAATCGCTCATTGTTTCATTTAAGGAGTGTTTGGCATTAGGTCCATATTTGAGTTTAAGGCTTAACCGAGGTTTTAGTTAGTTGAGTTAATCATTTGTAGGTTAGTTAGACTTTATTAGATCATTGTTTTGCTTCTACAACTACTCATAGTCAAATCTACATGTTTCCTGATCTCATTAGCTCATCAGTAAGGTTAGAGGATTGCATAAGTACAAATCAGTATTAGAATCATAAAGGTTAGCTTGCATTAGTTTCATTACATCATAATTTGTCATTCTCAGTTAAAAAAATTGGAATCTAATCTCAGTTTAGTCAAATAACCATTTCTGTCATTTAAAAGTCAAAGTTGTAAAATCGGTTTTAATTTAACTAGTAGGAATTTTCATGAGCTCATCTATGGGCCAATGGTAATGAAAATTGTTGTTTTAGAAACTCCTCCTGGTCTACTTTCTTTGCATCATTTTATAAAATTTTGTGATTTTCCTTTAAGCTTCAAAAGACTCATCATATGATGCAGTGCCTGTCTGCAGAGCACTTAGCCGCATGTGGCTTGAGCGGTTTTGCAAAGCTTGTGCGAGCTTATTATAGCTCCATTAGGTCTGAATTTTGGTTTGTAAGATCTCACCCAGGTCCTCTTCATGCCCCAATGTTTAGTTTTCCTTATCGACTTATTTTGAAGCTTATGCATAAGCTCAAAGTAACCCCTCGCCATCTTGTTTTAGCTTTTAAGCTCATATATCAAATCTGTTGAGCTTGTTGTTCCGAGGGTGTAGCTTGTTGATTCTAGTTGCTTTTAAGTTCTTTTAACTTATTTAAGTTCTGTTTTGGTTTGGTGTTTATTGGTCTTCATTAGCTTATCCTAAGTGCTTATTTTAAGCACTTTGGACATCGCCCATAATTCTCCAAACAAGCTCTTGTTTTCCAATTTTCCTAACTTCCTAATATCATTTTAAACTTTTCCTGAAATTTTCAGATTTTCTAAGGTGTTTAGCTATTTTTCTTAATTTAAATTAGTTTTAAGCATTTTTAATTAGTGTTTAATATAAAAATTAGAAAAAGGTTCTAAAAATAAGTTTTCATTTTATTAAGTTAAGATAAATATAAAAGAGAAAAAGTAATTTTCCAGATTTTTCATAGTTTATTTGGTAATTTTAGTAATTAAATTGGTTTTAAATAGTTTAAAATTCATAGAAAATAGATAAATAGTCATAAAAATACAAAATAGTTTTGAAAAGTCTATTTTGATATTTTAGACTTTTCCATTTCATAATTTTATTTTTCTAGCTTTATTTCCTAATTTCTTGTATTTTAGGTAATTATTAATTAGTTAAAAATAGTTTTAATTAATAATAATTAGATAATTAGTTGTAAAATTAATTTTCTTTTCTTAAAATTTTCTTATATCATTAGGATTGTAAAATGTATTTTCATATTTTTAGGGTTTATCTTGTGTAATTTTCACGCTTTTATTTGTACGTTTACGTAACTTTAATTTAAACGTAAGTTTTTAGTTTTAAGTTTTAAACGTTCATCAATTTTAAAAATAGTGATAGCGTTTATTTAATAGATTTTATCTTTTTAACTTTCTTTAATTTGCATTTAAGCCCCTGTAGTTTATGGGCTTTTCCTTAGTTATAATCAAACCACAATCTCCTTTCCCGTTCAAATCTCCCGATCACTACACGTTTGACTATTCTCGCACAGCTCGCTGGGACTTAACGACCTGGGGAAACACTACACTCTCCTGATCTTCATTGCATTCGTGCCTGAGCTGTTTTAGGTTTTCTTACGCTTGCGTGAGAGAACTTGACGGTTTTGCGCGGATCAGTGCCTGTTCCCACGGATCCCTTGAAAGAGGGATCCGGCTAGTTCAATCGCAGGGATCCGGCAGATCGGCAGTAAATAGTCTAAGTAAACTTTGATCATTTTGACACGGGAGTTTTAATTCTTGACTAATGTTGAATATTTTGCTCTATAACTTAAGGTTTGTTTATGGTTCGAGGTTTTGACGAGTTTTCGTGTTTTACTAGTCCTTTTTGACGAGGTTCCCTTTTTACGAATGAATCATAAATTGTGAAGTTAGAAGTCATGATAAAATACTATTTTATCATGAAATGAATATTTATTGACATAGATTACTAATGTAATGCCAATATCCTTATGTGAGAAATGATGACTTACGCCTTTGATTTAGCCAAGTTATCATTACGAGGTAAGATGACTAGTTTGTAGTTTTTGTCTATGAAGATCAACCAAGAATGTTATTCTTGATGATGTGTTTAATATAGATACCAACCTTTTAGAGAATAGTGATATATACGTATTAAGTCTACGATTCTTTATGTGTTATAAGAAATTATATTATTTATAAAGTTAGGAAACACATTAATAATTTATCTATAAATAAATTATAAAAGAACATACCTTTTCTCTATATATATATATTCTTTTTATGATTTAAAAAATCATAGACGCGAAATTCTTCATAATCTTCTAAGATGCCCAAATCCTAGTATGAAGAATTCTCAAAAGAAAATGTTAGAATGATCTATCACTATCCAACATTTAAAATATAATGATTTCTAAAAACATGACTTTTTGTTTTAAGAAATTTCCTTCTTTATAGTTTTCAAACATACCCGGATCGTATCAAGTTTTTAAGGTACAATATACTTTAAGAAATTTGGTAGCGAAGCTCGGTACCAATTGTGGGAAACTAGAAGGGGGTTGAATAGTTTCTTGATTAAAACTTTGTTTTCAAATATTTAGATCAACTTATGTCAATCTATTTAATGTGTGTGTTGGATGATGATAGATAAAGCATATAAACAAGTAATGCAAAGATAAAGAGTAAGGAACACAAAACCACGACACGAGTGTTTATAGTGGTTCAGCTACAAGGACACCTTCCTTGCCCTACTCCACTCCCCGAGTTCCCTACTCGAGAGTTCGTAAGCACTACACAACACAAGCTCCTTAATGTGGCCGAGAAGCCTTCACAACATCGCCTAATCTTTATCCGGTACAAGGCTAGACACGGGTTCTTCCACAGTGGAACCAAACCTATCACAACGTCTACACTTTATCGGTACAAGGCTAAATACCGAGTTCCATTACAAAGGAGGAACTACTACCCAACACAACACAATTAACCCAAATGATACACACTCCTTATTACAATATCATAAGGATATCACTATCCTTAAACTCGAACTAACTATCTTGTACATCGATGCACCATATCGATTGTACACCCTTGGCACCTTTCACTAATGCCTTCGACGTGACCCTTTGGCACCTTTCACTAATGCCTTCGACTTGACCCTTCGGCACCTTTCACTAATGCCTTTGACACGACCCTTCGGCACCTTTCACTAATGCCTTCAACGAAACACTTCTAAGGAGGAAGGAAAGAACTATCAACAAAATAACTTCAGTAGTCTTGATGATGACGAAGCTTTGCAACTCATGGACTTGAGCTTGCTAGACTTTAAGAGGTGGTAATCTCGCCTTTAAGAGGAACCTAGAGAATCACACAAACACAAAACTACATAGAAAGATCCTTTGGATTTGAGGTTAGAGAGTTTACAATATTAAGAGAGTATATGTAAAAGGGATGATTTTCAAGAGAGAAATGACTCACTATTTATAGTCAAATTTCTTTCTTGTTCCCGGTTCCACGGATCCCTCCCTAGAGGATCCGGCTAATCTAATCAAGGGATCCGGCGGTGGTCACTTAAGTCCGGATTTTGGGTTGCAAACCGGGTTATGGGTTATGGGTTATGAAGCATGTGTTATATAAGATGCAATGTATCTAGACATTGGGTCATGGGTCTTGGGTCATGGATCATGGATAATATCCAACATGACTTCATGAACGATGTCATACAATGGGTCATGGGTTATGGATCAAGCTCCATGGGTATGGGTCATGGACTTTGGGTTTTACCCAACAATATTCAATGTATCTAGTCAATGGGTTAAGGACTTAGATTTTTACCCATTACATTACCCATTACAATATATACCAAGTATATATATATGTATGTACATTTCCATATTATGCAAACACTAGTTGTTATACATATGTATTTCTATAAGATGTAAACACTATTACTTGTTTAGTGTTTTATATAGAATTGTAAGTGTGTTAGTAAACTATTGGCTCAACCCATTTACGTATTTTATTTGTTTCGTTAAAATGATTTTACGTTTGTTATCGACAAAACATTAGAAGATCGTAAAATATAAATAAACGTTTTTACGGCTTATTTGTATTAACAAGTATGTTTGAATTACCAATGTACAAGAATAAGCTTGAAAAGTTTGACCGGCCGATCACAATTAAAGCATGTGCGGTGAACAATGAGAAGTTTGATCCGGGTAATACAAACTTTAATCAATTTTTTGGAACAAAAATTTAGATTTATCAATGTATTAATATGTTTGTTTTCAATTTATAGCAAATTGGTGGGATAGTTATGGTGGCTCGGCTCCTAAATTGAAAAAGATTGATATAAGGATACTTTCTTTAACCACTAGTTCATCGGGATGTGAAAGAATTTGGAGCATATTTTAAGGGTTAGTAACTTTAAATCGTAAGTAATTTAACAAATACATATATATAATATATTCATTTATTTAATTAAATATATTATTTCTTAATTTGAACTTAGGTGCATATAAAAAAAGAAATAGACTAGAGGTAGCTAAAATGAACAATCTTGTTAATGTTCAAGCTAATGCAAATTTATTGGTATGTAACAAGAAAAGAAAGGCGAAATCATGAACTACTTCTAGGAGAAGATGCAAGTGAGTCATAATAAGGGATCGTTGATGGTGATGATACACATTGGGAGGCGAGTAGTGACTTGGGTGTCGAAGATGAATTAAGGCCTCGAACAAGTGCTAGAAGGAAAGAAAGAAAACTTCTTGAGGATGATTTCGTGTTGGGAAGTGAGGAGGAAGTAGATGAGGAGGTTGAATATGAGTCGGATGGAGCTCAAATCATTGAACAATATGGCGAAGAAGAGAATTGAGCATGAATCTAATATTTATGTTTGAAATATTTGAAGTAATATGTTAATGTTTGAAGTTTTAACTACTTGAATTGTTATGTTTATGTGTCTAATTTGCAACTTCAAACTATATGAAGTTTGGACTATATGAAGTTTGGACTATTTGAATTTGAAGTATTTTGTTACGTTACATATATTATTTACAATATTTATATATAAAAAATTCCAATCCGCCTAGGCGGCGCCTAGGCGAATTCTGCCTCGAAGGTGGTTGATCACCCTACTAGCGCCTAGTGATTTTTGCAACATTGATAAATACTTGTGCACGGTTTTATCTTTCTTTACTTTAACTCGTCTTTAATATTCTTATATATCTAACTATTAATATCCAAATATCAAAAGAATTGACATAAGTCAATCTAAATGTTTAAAAACGTAGTTTGAATAGGTAAAACTATTCACGCCCCCCCCCCCCCTTTTTAGTTTTCTATATAATCCAAAAATCATCCTTTAGAAAGAGTCATAGGAAAATTAAATGAAAGAACCTTACATTCACAAACACAAAATCAAAGTAATTTTTTCTGTTTTGTATCTTAGTAAAACCCAAAATGTTAACGAGGCTATTAAAGATGAAAGTGGGATAATAGCAATGCAAGAAGAACTAAATCAATTTGTCATCGATGATGTTTGGAACCTTGTTCTACCTCATAAAACCAAACCGTTATTGGTACTAAATGGGTTTTCAAAATAAACTAGATGAAAATGGTATCGTATCTAGAAACAAGGCTAGACTTGTTGCACAAGGATACAATCAACAAGAAGGAATATATTTTGATGAGACATATGCTCCAGTAGCAAGATTGTAATCTATAAGAATTCTCCTTGCATATGCATGTGCTAATGATATCAAACTTTGGATGTTAAAAGTTCTTTTCTAAATGGGTTTATAAATGAAAAGGTTTACGTGTCACAACCTCCTGGGTTTACTGACTTTGAAAACACCTGAATATGTATACAAACTTAAGAAAGCTCTTTATGGTCTTAAACAAGCACCTAAGGCTTGTTATAATAGACTTAAAATATTTCTTTTAGAACACTAATATACCATGAGATTAATAGATAACACCTTATTCACCAAGAAAAATAAATCATATATCATCATTGTCCAAATCTATGTGGACGACATTATATTCGATCTCTTGTCAAGAATTGTGTGATGATTTCTCAAAATTATGCTACGACAAGTTCGAAATGAGTATGATGAGATAATTAAACTTTTCCTCGGTCAACAAATCAAACAATTAGAAGATGGTATCTTCTTCAACCAAACTAAATATATCAAGGAAATGCTAAATAAATTCGGATTAAAGGATTCCAAGCATATTAAAACACCAATGTCCTTTGACACTAAATTCACCAAGGATGAAGACGGTGAATCCGTAGACAATACTAAGTACTGTGACATGATTGGTAGTTTACCACGGCAAGTCGGCCAGACATCATATTCAGTATATTCCTATGCGTTCGTTTTCAAGCAGACCCAAAATCTTCTAACGTTGAAGCGGTTAAAGAATTTTAGATATATAAAGGAACTACACAACTAGTATTATGGTATCCCAAAGGAACGGGGTAGAAAATCACGTATATGCGCCACGGTCATGCGGTGACTACGTCAATCGCAAAAGTACAAGTCGTGTTTGTACTTTTATGGGATGTTGCTTAACATCATGGTTCTCAAAGAAACAAACCGCACGGCTATATCCACTCTGAGGCGATGCGTATCCACGCCAAAGCATGCCAAGCAAAATTATGGATGAAACAAGCTCTAGTAGACTATTCAACCCCCATTCTAGTTTTCTATAATTGGTATCATAGCTATGTTATCAAGTTTCTTAGAGTATATTTTACTGTAAAAACTTGAAATGAACAATGAATTTTTGAAAACTATAAAGAAGAAAACTCTTTACAAAAACGGACATTAAATCCATTTTTACAAATATGATAAAACTTCCATATGGGATAACGATAGTTTTGATAATATCTATTATATTTTCTAACGTTTCTATTACTTCATTGGATAGTCATAATAAATACTTCTCAAAAACTCTTTATGATAGAAAAGTTCTAAAAGTAAAACTACTTTTAATCAAAGAAAGAACCAAGGTGTCACACACAGAAGAATCAAAAGTTCTACCAAATATCCCTGTCAATAAGCTTACATGTATTTTAAAAACTTATGAATTATTACTCAACAATGGTCTCAAAAAGCCATCAAGAAAATATAGGAAAGGTACGTTATTTCTTTAAATAATTGATCTCATAAAATGTGTTGTTTGCATCTAGCTAGAATTTTAGTTAATAAAGTTTTGGGTCTTTTAATTTCTCTGTTAGTCTTTACTTTTTTTTACTAGAGATTTTTTGTTTGTCTTTTTAGCCTCGCCTTGTCTCTAATAATATATTGTTACTAACCATAGTATCGTACCTCAACATGAAATATTTGAAGTACCAAACCACAACATTCAAAAATATCTCTTCAGGAACTCCCATACTCTCAAACGGTTAGGAATAGTGATCCATCTCTTCAACCTTTTATTCTCTCTAATCTTCGTGATTGGTGCTAAACAGTCAAGTCAAATCATACAAGCTAGCCACTTGTGAATGGCTAACCGTAATAGACTTAAAACTGCTTAAAACACAAATACAATTAAGATCAAAGGAATATAGGGAATTCCTGGGTCGTTAAGTCCCACGGAGGATGAATTGGTGTATAA
This sequence comes from Chrysanthemum lavandulifolium, assembly GCA_022545495.1. Lineage (NCBI taxonomy): Eukaryota > Viridiplantae > Streptophyta > Magnoliopsida > Asterales > Asteraceae > Chrysanthemum > Chrysanthemum lavandulifolium. The sequence goes on along the minus strand of CM040238.1, from coordinate 87,169,538 downwards.
ACACTTGATCAGATGGTAGAATGATCACTAAGGATAGTGATAAATAAGGATATTGATGGAAAATTACCTAAAGAAAAGATCTACAAATTAAAGCGACTTAAATGCAAATTAAAAGAAATTAAAAAGTTAAAATATATTAAATAAACACTATCACTATTTTTACAATGATGTTTTGTGATTTTATAAAATAAAATAACTTAAATAAACTATTTTAACTAAACGTAAACTCAAATTACCTAAAAACTAGATTTAAAATGAAAGCAGCGTTGTTTATAAAAATTACGTGGGGCATAAGACAAAGCGTAAAATTTATGAAATAAAAGGCCTACGAATGTAAAACTAATTTTTTACGTACTATATGACAAAATAAAATTTTAGAAAAAGATTTATATTTTTTAGACTTTTATATTTTTTATTATGAATTAATTAAGTTTTTACACTAATTAAATTATTAAAAATACTAAAGCTATCGAGAAAAATCTGAAAAATTCATAGAAAATACTTTGAGTTATGCTGGTTCTAGGAAAATTAAAAAACTTGGTGGTTGATTTGTGAAATAAGCTCGAAATAAGCTAAAGAAACCTAATAAGCTAAGCGGACAAAGCGATATAAGACATTAACTTTGCAAGATTATAACGAGACAAGTCCCAAGGCGGATGGTAAAGAGTGTGTGTGGTGGTGGGTGGCAAGGTTCGAATCCAGTGGTATTTTTTGTAAACTATTTTTTTAACTTTTCTTTTACAAACTAATCAAACTACTAATGATAAGCATTTTTATAACTAACACTTTTCTAAATATCACTAATAAGCTCTGTATTAGCTTATTTTCTCAACGATGAAGGTTTTAGCTTATTTTGAAGATTTTAAGCTCAAATAAACTTGTAAACCGAAAACAAGAGTGAAATAAGCTAGAACAAGCTAAGGGTACTTATATGAAGTTAAAAGCTACAAAGAACTATACTGAAAAGCTATATTAAGCTAATAAGCACTTGTGCTAAAACTGAGAAACCAAACAGGCCTGAAGAGATTTTCAAGGCCAAAATAAGCTTACTGAATAAGCTTAAAAGCTCAAACAAAAGACATAGGTAACAAGTAGAGCTGGTGGGATTTCCAAAAAGCTAAAACTTATGTTGTGGGGCTTATTAATAAGCCTGTGAAGAGCTTATGAAAATGAGACCAGTTCACTGGTTTATACAGTTTACACCAAAATGGGACAAAGAAAAGCAAATTGCAGCCCTAGCAAATAAGCTGAAAAGTGAAAAGCTAAAGTTGAAACTTCAAGAGGGCTAGGTTGGCTATCCAAAAAACTAAAAATCACAAGTTATGGACAACTAATAAGCTCTGTAGGAGCTTGTGATTGAGCTAGTAAAAGCGGTGCAGGGCACTTTTGACTTTTGAACAAAATGAAAGTTTGACCTTAATGAACTTAGGATCAATTTCTTGACTTATTATGTTATTAAAAGCTCAAATGAGATTATCTATGTTTATGGTAATAGCTTTTAAGTATGTAAACCGATTTGAGAAACTCAAACTCCTAACGGTGAACACATAAGGATGAAATTAAGATGATTTTGACTTTTAACTAACAAGTCTCGTATTTTATCCTTTGACCGAGTTATTAGAGCCTATTTAAACTTAGAACAATAATAGATAACAACACCACTGATCTCTAGCACAGATAAATCAGCAAATCCAAACACTAGTTATGTAGACTGTTTTGAAATTTTTTCAAAGAGACTCACAGATTAAGAACATGAAATTCATTGCAGACCATGTATTATCATATTTTAACACTAAATAAACATTAAACAACAACCATATCAACATAAAACTCACTAATGATGATTATGCTATTTCTACTGTCAAAATAAGATTTTAATAAACTACAAATTAAAAAGAACAAGTGACTAGTTTTATTGATTAATTTGACTTAACCAACACTAATAAACAATAAGACACAGGTTTTAAAGTTTATAAGCTACTTACGATAATATGTAAAAACACTTATAAAGGCTTACAAGCGATTTAAGCACAAACCGAGGACTTAGGTTCAAAGATCACACCTATTGCTTCCCATGAAGCTCTAAACCAATAAGCAATCCAAAGTACACCTTGCTTGGTCTACGGCCTCCTCTCCATGGAATTTTATTTTTAAATTATTTATTTGGTATTTTGTGAATTTCGGTTTTGGCTACTAAAGCGCTTTTAAGAGTATCTAATAGCTTTAATAAGCTATATAGGGAGCTTATATGGGCTTATGAGTCCGGACTAACAACTACTAACAACATTTCACCATATTGAGATTTTGGATAATGAAAATTTGCATAAAGCGAGATAGTACCTCAAACTTGAAATTGATGATCTCAAAAGTTTTATTTTACACTAGAAACATGAAATACAAGATTCAAAAGCTATAAAATACTTTGGAATTTAAATTTAGGCTAAAACGACATTCAAAATTAAAATTACACTAGTTACTCTATTCCATTGCACCACACTTGTATATATTGAGCTTTTCAGGTCTTGTCGACATCTTTGAGCAAATCCCACCACATCTTGACCATTGGTTTGAGCGGATCATTAGAATTGCCAAGTGGCGATTTTGCGCCAAATTTCAAAGCGAGTTTTACGAATTAATGGGGCTTGGAATGATGTGGAGGTGGAGGGGATGTAATCAAGTGTTGGGAGGTAGTGTGGAAAGGTGGAAGTGAGCGGTGGAGTAGATTGAGTGGTAACAGTGTTAGGGGAAGGAGGGTGAGCAGGTGGGCGGGTGTTATCTGTTTTAAATTTTGGGCCGGGTCAGGTGTTGGGCGATGATTTGGATTGGATTTGGATTGTGTTTAGTTAATAGGATCCGTTTGGTTAATGTTAACAACAAGGACCAAATATGTAATTTTGCCAAAGTTGAAGGTTGAACCTGCCAATCATCCAAAGGTTATTACAAGGACCATTCCTGCCAAACTTGAATAGTACAAGGACTATAGTGCATAAAATGTCATTCTTTATAAATTCAAGGACTAATTATGACATTTTTCAAACTTAAAGGACCTAACATGTAATTTCTCCAAAGTTTATCATAAGGACCATTTTTGTCATTTATAAATAGTACAAGGTTAATATTTGATAATTTTCACTTTTTAAATTAACCAAGGACTATTTTTGACAATTTTCAAAGTTAAAGGACTAAAGTTGTCAATTTGTGATTTTTAAACTTTAAAGGGTTTGTTTTGACAACTTTTGAATCTTATGGACCTTAAATGACTTTTTACAAGATTTTGAATTACCAGGGACTAGTTTTGACAACTTTTGAAACTTGGGGACTAAAGCGCCAATTATGCAAACTTGATCGTTTTCATCGATTTTGATGTTTTGCATTTAAAACATATAAAACACTTGTTTGTGATATTTTTATCATTTTGATGTGTCTCGAGTGTTTTCGGATGCTTTTGGCATTAACAATTATAAAATGATGAGTATTTGACACCATCAATCCCCATACTAAGATATTGCTAGTCCCTAGCAATGTTTTGAGAAAATTTAATGCATTTCATCTCTTTACCAAAAGCCATTACTTCTGGAGTAGCCAATTGTTTCAGTTCAAGTAAGAACTTTGGTACAACGATAACCAAATGATTTATTGGCAAATCATAAACCATATAACGGATTTGATGTGTCTTTACCAGAAGCCGTTTGCTTCTGGACTAGCCAACTCTTAGATAAATTATCAATATTATCTTTGGTGATCCGATTACCAATTATGGATTTTCAACTGCCTTTACCACAAGCCATAAACTTGCGGGCTAGCCAACTTTTCACTAGTTTAAAGATATGGTGAGTTGAACACCATACAATTTTAGGCAAATTGTAAGCCATAAGCGGTTTGAGATATCTTTACCAAGAGCCGTTTGCTCTGGATTAGCCAATCCTTATGTGGGTTAGACATGGCGGATGATTACCATTTCTTTGAGTAAGTGAAAACACTTACTCTAAAAAATTTTTTGCCAAAACGGGAATTGGGTGGAATAATTACATGATGAAATTCGTGAAATTCCCCCACTTAGAAATGAATATTGCCCTCAATATTCAAAGTCAAACCGAGTTATGCGAAACATAGAACATAAAAGGGAAATATTACGGCCATTATTTTGTTTTGATATATCACATTTTTTTTTGATGTATTGAGATTGATATATACAACGATGTGGGAAAACTCCCCACTAGGGTGTAGAAAGGGGTAAGAAGAGCGAAACATGGGTGAAAACCCATATTGTGTGTGCTACTATTTTTGATTCCCGAGTCACTAGCTTGACTCGATCCCGCATTATTGGTTCATGGGAATGTTTGTAGATCGGGACAACCACGGGGAATGTCCTCTCAAAGTAATGCTTTAATCGATGACCATTTACTTTAAAATTTGGACCATCGGTGAGATAACTCAATGGTGCCATAAGGATAAACCTTAGCGATAGTAAATGGACGGACCAACGAGACTTAAGCTTTCGAGAAAATCTTCAATCTAGAATTGAAAAGAAGGACTCGATCACCAACGTTGAAAACGCGGTTTTGATTTTAGAGTCATGAATCTTCTTTGTCTTTGCTTGTAGATCAAAGAGTTCTCGTAAGCTTGATCACGGAGTTCATTTAGTTCATTCATTTGAACTTTTACGTGATCACCAGTTTGTCGTATATCGAAGTTTGCATGTTTTAAGGCCCAGTAAGCCTTGTGCTCTAGTTCAATCGGAAGATGACATGCCTTTCCGTACACTAGCTTGTAAGGAGTACACCCAATTGGTGTTTTGTAAGCTGTCACGAAAAGCCAGTCGTCATCAGTTTATCCGACCGGGATGCACGATTTTCACCCTCTCGTCCTTTCAAGGATTCTTTTAATACCACGATTTGAAACTTCCACGCCTTGACTTGTTTGGGGTGGTATGCGATAGATAGGCGGTGGGTAACACCATACTTTTGCATGACACGATCAAATTGGTCATTACAAAAATGTGTACCACGATCACCGATTATAGCACGAGGAGTTCCAAACACGCAAAGAGAGCTTTCAAAATTTCACAACTACTCGGGCATCATTTGTAGGTAAAGCTTTTGCTTCAACCCATTTTGATAAGTAATCAACGGCCACGAGAATGTATTTGTTTCCTCGAGATGATGGAAATGGTCCCATAAAATCTATGCTCAGACGTCAAATATTTCACAAACTTGAATTGCATTTTGTGGCATTTCATTTCGTTGTGAAATATTTCCATAACGCTGACATGAATCACATGTTTTGCGAGATCATGGGCATCTTTATAGATTGTGGGCCAATAAAATCGAGAATCAAACACCTTTTGCGGTGTAGTTTGGACTATGATGGCCCGGTGGGTCCGGCATGGCAAGCTTTGAGAATGTCAAGAGCTCTTGTCCATAAACACACCGTCGGATGACTTGATCCGCAGATTTTGAATAAGAAAGGGTCGTCCCGAGTAATGTTTAACATCCTTGAAGAATTTATTCTTCTGCTGGGTCGACATCCCTTTCATTAATGAAGTTACCCGCATGGTAATTTGCAAAGTCGACAAACCATGGGGTAGAAGAGTTTCCACGAAAAGAAACCGCATTGAGCGTCTCGAGAGGAAATGTTTCATTTATTTCCTTTCTCGAAAACATCTTGGTGAGGGTTTTCTAAGTGGATAGATGATCGTGACCGATTCTCGACTCCTTTTTATCACGTATGATGATATCAAATTCACGGAGGAGGAGAACCCAACGGAGCAATCTCGGCTTTGCATCTTGTTTTGCAAAGAGATATTTGAGGCCGAGTGATCCGTATACACTACACATTTGGTCAAGATTAAGTACGGCGAAACTTCTCAAATGCACACACCACGGCTAATAGCTCTTTTTACGTGGTGGTGTAATGAGTTGAGCTTGATCATAGTCTTACTTGCATAGTGAATATTTGAAAATGCTTAGCTCTCGTTGCCCTAAGACTGCACCGATAGCAAAATCACTTGCATCGCACATGAGCTCAAAAGCAAGTCCCGGTCGGGAGCAACGAGAATGGGTGCTTGATAGCTTTTCTTTAATGTTTCAAAAGCTATGATGCACTCGGGTGAGAAGATAAAAGGAGCATCCTTTTCAAGAAGATGGGTCATAAGTAGGCGATTTTGGAAAAATCTTGTATGAATCTCGATAGAAACCGGCATGACCTAAAAACTCCTAATACCTTTGACGGTAGTAGGATGAGGCGGTTAGCAATAACATCTACTTTTGCTCTATCTACCTCAATCCGTTCTTGGAAATCTTATGGCCAAGGACTATGCCTTCTTTGACCATAAAGTAGCTTTTCTCCCGTTTAGACAAAGATTGGTGTCTTCGCACGTTTGAGCATTTTATCTAGATGGGAGACATGTTTGAAACGAATCCCCAATGACCGAGAAGTCATCCATAAACACCTCCATTGTTTCCCGATCATGTCGTGAAAATGGCCATCATACATCGTTGGAGCGTGCGGGAGCATTACATAGGCCAAAAGGCATCGTCTATAGGCAAAAGTTCCGTATGGGCGGTGAATGTAGTCTTCTCTTGATCCTGTGGATCAATGGAATCTGAAAGTACCAGAAACCATCAAGGAAACAATAGTATTCATTCCACGCTAATCTCTCAAGCATTTGGTCCATAAAGGATAGAGGAAAATGGTCTTTTCGGTGGCGTCATTCAACTTACGATAGTCAATGCACACACGCCATCCGTCACCAATCGAGTTGGAATTAACTCGTTATCTTCATTGTGACAACAGCTTATGCCACCCTTTTAGGAACACAATGAATTGGACTAACCCAAGGGTATGCGAGATCGGGTAAATCAATCACGCATCAAGAAGTTTGATAACCTCACAGCCGATAACATCATGGATTTTGGATTTACTCTTCTCGATGTTGAGCTGGCGGCTTGAAGTCATCCTCCATCAAGATTTTGTGGGTACAAAACTCGGGTTTGATACCTTTAATGTCGAGAGTTTCAAGCAATTGCTTGCTTGTGTGACTTCAAGATTTTTATGAGAGCGACTTTTTCATCTTTACTCAAATCTCTAGCAATAATGACGGGTAATTTATCATCACCTTCAAGAAATGCATACTCGAGATGAGGTGGTAAGTCCTTAAGCTCAACCTCGGAAATTCTTGATTTTTTCAATGATTTGATTTCCTTGTTATGAAGTTTGATGGGAGGAGAGGAGGAGAAATGTCATGATTTAACAACTTCTCAAGAAGAATATCTCCTCCAGATTAATCTCGTTTTGATTAATCTCATCGAATTGAATCACTAGTGTGAGGGTGATGATGGATCATCATTAAGTAACTCTCAATGAGAAGTATGTCCCCTCAATGTCAATTGGGCGTGATCAATATCCCATGAAAGCAGAATCACTAGACAAGTAAGCTTCAATCTCTTCTAAGATGAAGTCACTTTCACGAAATGGGGTGAGAGAAGGGTAGAATTGGCGATGATAGGTTGAGATGAATGAGTGAGATTATCACTCGAAGAATTATGATCATAACCAAGAACTTCTTAAGAGTACTCTTGAAGCAACATCAATGATATCTATTCGGTTAACCGGCTCGGAATCATAATTTGCGGAGTACCTCGAAGTCGATCAAGGTTAAAGTGCGACTTCATTACCAACACGCAATGTGATTTCTTGCTCAAATACATCTATGAGAGCACGCCCGTTCTCGGGAATCCTCGACCAACAATGAGAGGAACCCGATGATCGACATCAAAATCAACAACCACGAAGTCATGGAAAATGGAACTTTCCTACTTTCAAAATCGTCCTCGGCAATGCCAAGAGGACGGGATATTGTACGATCTGCAAGCTCGAGAGTCATGCATGTAGGAGTGAGTTCGGAAGAAAGTTTCTTCAATCGAATAAGGCATCGGGTTGATGCTTGCACCAAGATCTGCTAGGGCAAAGCATTCAACCATTCACGAAATACACAAGGTAAGAGAAATTTTCCGGGATCTCAAGCTTTTCGGAAGCTTCTTTAGGATAGCGCAGAGCAGTTCTCGTTAAGAGGAGTTTAGCCATTTCAAACGACTTTTCCTTGTTGCTTAACATGTGTTTGAGAGTTGATGCAAACTTTGGCATCGGCATGATAGCATCCATAAAGCTTATGTCAAAATGTAATTCTTGGAAATTTTGAAAAACTTGTCCATTTGATGACTAGCTTTTCACGGAGCTTTTGCTCATTCAAGCGTGATGGATAAGGAATAGAAGATTTGGATTTGGTATTTTCAGCGGGAGCTACTGGTGGTTCAAAACAACTCTGGATTAGACTTGGGTTCTGGACAACTTGAGGTTGGACTATCGAAGGTAGGACGTGTGTGGTATTTCCATTATCAATAGGAAGTTCCTTGTCCTTTGTCGCCTTGGTAACATGACTCATTTCTCCTAGTGGAGGAGGCATTGGAGTCGTAGGTCCATTGTGTGTCCTAGGTTCACTTTCCACTACCTTTGGGAGAGAAGAAGAAGAGGTAGTAGGAATAGCGGGTCCATTGTATGAAACACCACTTCTGGTCGTGATCGCCTTAGCATCGCCCCTCGGGTTAGCGATCGTGTTGCTCGAAAGTTTTCCTGAGCCCGAGGGTTGATCATTTAAAGACTTTTGAGATCGCAATCGGTGACCAACAACTGTTCATTTCATCTTGGGATTTCATGAGCGCTTCAATAACTCATCGGATGATGGTCTTGGAGGATGTGGAGGGAAATTTCGAGGTCGGATGTTTTGATTAGGACCTTGTTGTTGAAAATTCCTTGATTAGGATTCACATTCCATGAAATTGATTCCCTCGATTGAAATTGTTTTGATGAAGGTTTCCTTGTTGTTGGAAACCTTGATTGGGTCGAGGATAGAAATTACCTTGGTTTTGATAACCTTGGTTCATTCTAGGTTGATTACGATTCCGGTTAGGATTACGGTTAAAACACAGTGGTTCTGATAAGTGTTAGCACGGTAGTTTGGATCATTCGAGGGACGGTATTGATTACCTCCTTGATTTGAAGTACCGGCTATAGCATTTGCTTCAAACGGACTACCATCGGTGGTAGTACGGTTGTAGTATGCATGAGGACCACCACAAGTAACACAAACTTCAACTTTCTTCACTTCACCATGTGATGGTGTTTGAGTGAAAGTGACTTTCTTTTGGTTAGCAAGAACCAAAGCACGAGCGACATCGGTGAGTTTATCAATCTTAGCATCGATGCTAGATGTACTCACATGAGATGAAGTAGAAGGTCCGACATTAGGCGAGTCCGATATGTCTTAGTCGGAAAGAAGCGGACACAGGACTTGTTTTCAATGATTTATAAGGCTTCTTTGGTGGTTTTGCTAAGAAATTACCTCCGCGGAGGCATTCAAAGAGTCTTGGTCACTTGTCTCGGACCATTGTAGAAAGTATCCATTTGCATTAACTCGGTAAAACCATGATGTGGACACTTGCGGAGCAATTCTTTATAACGATCCCATGCCTCCCGAATGATTCATCAAATCTCGAGAAAATTTCATTATCTCATTCTTAAGACTTGTAGTTCGGGATGGAGGATAGAATTAGATTAGCTAATTTGGTGACTAAATCTTCCCATGTCTCAATGGAGCGAGGGGTTGTTTCTCAAGCCAATTTCGGCTTGTCCTCTGAGAAAATGGGAGCAGAAGAAGCTTGATAGCCGTGTGGGACATTCTTGTACTTGATGGTTGATGCAATTTTATTGAACCATCGAATGTGTGCATGAGGATCATCCCGCTCAAACCGTAGAATTAGCTTTGGGTTGCAGTTAAGTAACCCGGTTTTGAGCTCGAAGGTATCGGCCACAATGGTGGGACAACAATGGCATCTCCGTAACCCTCGATGGGTGCTTGGAGAAGCTCATTCATAGGTTTGTCTTCGCCATTTCGGCGGTGGTGGTGGTGGTAGGCGTTCCTCGATCCGGTGAAGGAGCCGAACGTCCTCTCGTCGAGGAATCTTTCCAAGTTCGAGAAAGTGGACTTGTAGAATCGGAAGAACAGTGCGCATGCACTAAGTATAAAATCAATTTTCAAAACAAATGAGGCAAAACACAAGTGAACTTAACCAATAATCACAAATGAAATGGCTTCTTTGAAAAAGGTACACCAAATCACAAGGACACAAAGGCAAGTTTTAAATCGATGTTCGGGAACTTATTATGGTCGCACCCCAGCTTAGGTAGTGCATCGCCTTGATTTGCGGTGGTTGATTTTATGTATAAATTAAGTACCACTGAAAAGACGTAGGTATGATTTGTGCAAAAGGGTTTAAAAACTTTTGGAAAATATTTTTGGTATCGTCTCGTTTAACCAAATCGTATCTCTTTAAGAATCACCTTAAAAGAAACACAAGATGTAAAACGTTACGATTGTTTTGTTGTTTTATATTGTTTTGGGTTTTAACACTTTAGGAAAAGTGTTAATGAACTTTGATTTATATTAACTTTACGAAAACTTTTACAAACGATGTTATATGTGCAAGTACGGGTGCGAAAATGCTAGAAACACGCTTCGACCTCCCGTGGCGCTAAAATTTGATTGGTGCTAAGCAGTCAAGTCAATCACACAAGCTAGCCACTTGTGAATGGCTAACCGTAATAGACTTAAAGCGCTTAAAACACAAATACAATTAAGATCAAAGGAATATAGGAATTCACGGTCGTTAAGTCCCACGGAGGATGAATTGGTGTATAAACACTTGATCAGATGGTAGAATGGTCACTAAGGATAGTGATCAATAAGGATATTGATGGAAAATTACCTAAAGAAAAGATCTACAAATTAAAGCGACTTAAATGCAAATTAAAAGAAATTAAAAAGTTAAAATATATTAAATAAACGCTATCACTATTTTTACAATGATGTTTTTGTGATTTTATAAAATAAAATAACTTAAATAAACTATTTTAACTAAAACGTAAACTCAAATTACCTAAAACTAGATTTAAAATGAAAACGAGCGTTGTTTATAAAAATTGTTTGGGCGCAAGACAAAATGTAAAATTTATGAAATAAAAGGCCTACGAATGTAAAACTAATTTTTACGTACTATATGACAAAGAAAATTTTAGAAAAAGATTTATATTTTTAGACTTTTATATTTTTATTATGAATTAATTAAGTTTTACACTAATTAAATTATTAAAAATACTAAAGCTATCGAGAAAAATCTGAAAAATTCATAGAAAGTACTTTGAGTTATGCTGGTTCTAGGAAAATTAAAAAACTTGGTGGTTGATTTGTGAAATAAGCTCGAAATAAGCTAAAGAAACCTAATAAGCTAACTAGACAAAACGTATATAAGACATTAACTTTGCAAGATTATAACGAGACAAGTCCCAAGGGCAGATGGTAAAGAGTGTGTGTGGTGGTGGGTGGCGAGGTTCGAATCCAGAAGTGGTATTTTTTTGTAAACTATTTTTTTTTAACTTTTTCTTTTTACAAACTAATCAAACTACTAATGATAAGCATTTTTTATAACTAACACTTTTTCTAAATATCACTAATAAGCTCTGTATTAGCTTATTTTCTCAACAGTGAAGGTTTTAGCTTATTTTGAAGATTTTAAGCTCAAATAAACTTGTAAACTGAAAACAAGAGTGAAATAAGCTAGGAACAAGCTAAGGGTACTTATATGAAGTTAAAAGCTACAAAGAACTATCTTGAAAAGCTATATTAAGCTAATAAGCACTTGTGCTAAAAGCGAGAAACCAAGCAGCTGAAGAGATTTTCAAGGCCAAAATAAGCTCTTGAATAAGCTTAAAAGCTCAAACAAAGACATAGGTAACAAGTAGAGTGGTGGGATTTCCAAAAGCTAAAACTTATCTTTGTGGGGCTTATTAATAAGCACTGTGAAGAGCTTATGAAAATGAGACCAGTTCACTGGTTTATACAGTTTACACCAAAATGGGACAAAGAAAAAGCAAATTGCAGCCCTAGCAAATAAGCTGAAAAGTGAAAAGCTAAAGTTGAAACTTCAAGAGGGCTAGGTTGGCTATCCAAAAAACTAAAATCACAAGTTATGGACAACTAATAAGCTCAGAGGAGCTTGTGATTGAGCTAGTAAAAGCGGTGCAGGGCACTTTTGACTTTTGAACAAAATGAAAGTTTGACCTTAATGAACTTAGGATCAATTTCTTGACTTATTATGTTATTAAAAGCTCAAATGAGATTATCTATGTTTATGGTAATAGCTTTTAAGTATGTAAACCGATTTGAAACTCAAACTCCTAACGAGTGAACACATAAGGATGAAATTAAGATGATTTTGACTTTTAACTAACAAGTCTTGTATTTTATCCTTTGGTGAGTTATTAGAGCCTATTTAAACTTAGAACAATAATAGATAACAACACCATCGATCTCTAGCACGGATAAATCAGCAAATCCAAACACTAGTTATGTAGACATTTTGAAATTTTTCAAAGAGACTCATGATTAAGAACATGAAATTCATTACGAGACCATGTATTATCATATTTTAACACTAAATAAACATTAAACAACAACCATATCAACATAAAACTCACTAATGATGATTATGCTATTTCTCTTGTCAAAATAAGATTTTAATAAACTACAAATTAAAAAGAACAAGTGACTAGTTTTATTGATTAATTTGACTTAACCAACACTAATAAACAATAAGACACAGGTTTTAAAGTTTATAAGCTACTTACGATAATATGTAAAAACACTTATAAAGGCTTACAAGCGATTTAAGCACAAGCGAGGACTTAGGTTCAAAGATCACACCTATTGCTTCCATGAAGCTCTAAACCAATAAGCAATCCAAAGTACACCTTGCTTGGTCTACGGCCTCCTCTCCATGGAATTTTATTTTTAAATTATTTATTTGGTATTTTTGTGAATTTCTGGTTTTGGCTACTAAACTGCTTTTAAGAGTATCTAATAGCTTTAATAAGCTATATAGGGAGCTTATATGGGCTTATGAGTCCAGACTAACAACTACTAACAACATTTCACCATATTGAGATTTTTGGATAATGAAAATTTGCATAAACTGAGATAGTACCTCAAACTTGAAATTGATGATCTCAAAAGTTTTATTTTACACTAGAAACATGAAATACAAGATTCAAAAGCTATAAAATACACTGGAATTTAAATTTAGGCTAAAACGACATTCAAAATTAAAATTACACTAGTTACTCTATTCCATTGCACCACACTTGTATATATTGAGCTTTTCGGTCTTGTCGACATCTTTGAGCAAATCCCACCACATCTTGACCATTGGTTTGAGCGGATCATTAGAATTGCCAAGTGGCGATTTTGGCGCCAAATTTCAAAGCGTGTTTTACGAATTAATGGGGCTTGGAATGATGTGGAGGTGGAGGGATGTAATCAAGTGTTGGGAGGTAGTGTGGAAAGGTGGAAGTGAAGCGGTGGAGTAGATTGAGTGGTAGCAGTGTTAGGGGAAGGAGGGTGAGCAGTGGGCGGGTGTTATCTGTTTTAAATTTTGGGCGGGTCAAGGTGTTGGGCGATGGTGGATTGGATTTGGATTGTGTTTAGTTAATAGGATCCGTTTGGTTAATGTTAACAACAAGGACCAAATATGTAATTTCGCCAAAGTTGAAGGTTGAACACGCCAATCATCCAAAGGTTATTACAAGGACCATTCATGCCAAACTTGAATAGTACAAGGACTATAGTGCATAAAATGTCATTCTTTATAAATTCAAGGACTAATTATGACATTTTCAAACTTAAAGGACCTAACATGTAATTTCTCCAAAGTTTATCATAAGGACCATTTTGTCATTTATAAATAGTACAAGGTTAATATTTGATAATTTTCACTTTTTAAATTAACCAAGGACTATTTTGACAATTTTCAAAGTTAAAGGACTAAAGTTGTCAATTTGTGATTTTTAAACTTTAAAGGGTTTGTTTTGACAAATTTTGAATCTTATGGACCTTAAATGACTTTTACAAGATTTTGAATTACCAGGACTAGTTTTGACAACTTTTGAAACTTGGGGACTAAAGCGCCAATTATGCAAACTTGATCGTTTTCATCGATTTTGATGTTTTGCATTTAAAACATATAAAACACTTGTTTGTGATATTTTATCATTTTGATGTGTTTCGAGTGTTTTCAGATGCTTTTGGCATTCTAACAGTATAAAAATGATGAGTATTTAGACACTCATCACTTCGTCATTCAAATCTTATTCACACTCAAAATTCAAGATTATCACTCACTTCCAAAACTCTCGTAAAAGAAAAAGGTGAAAACTCCACAATAATGTTTAGTGTTGTTCTTATGATCATCATCATTTCTCTTGTCGCGCTCATCTATCCAATGATCAAGTTCACGCGTGGAGCATTATACTTTGTTCTAGGCTTTTATGTTTTTATCATTTATTCAATCCTTTGTATTGCGTTATGTATTGAAATAAATGGAATATGACTATTATCTCATTTGTTTTGTTTATTGTTTATTTTTTTTGTAACACTAGTACTCACGAACACTCGAACCCTCGTCTTTATCAGAATGTAAACATTTCTTAGGATCAATATCTATCTCTTAGTAATATATACTTATAACATCTAATCTAAAAGAATTAGAATCAAACTTTACAACAAAACTAAACAAACTAATTTTTATTATTGTTTTTGAGCCGGATCCTTTAAATATAATGTGCCGAATCCCTTTTCCAAAGGATCCGGCGGAACTAGCAAATCAGCAAACAGTTTATCAATTTTAAACATCACAGACCACTCCAAACTTCCCTCTATTCATCCAAACGACTAAAAACACACACTCTCTCATTCTAGAGTTTAATCATCATTCATCTCATGTGATAATCATCTTTGTAAGTAATTACACTCTCTCATTGTTCTTTATTTAATTCTAAGGCTTGATTCATTATCAAAATTGATTTAAATGGAATTTTCATAATCGACTTGTTCTTGATATCACATTGTGTGAATTTATACCTATTTTGATTCCTCTTAGTTAGGAATTGTATCTCCTTAAAACTAAATTAATTTTCACAAAACCTCATGTAAATAATTTTTGGATTAATTAGCAAAAATGATTTAAGGGTGTTTGGCATTCTTAAAAAAAAAAAAAAAAAAAAAAAAACATTTTGTTAAAACTCATAATGATTGTCATTCTTAAATAATCTTCTTAAAACTCCATTTGATCGAATTTTGATAAGGAATGCTTGGAACGCCTCAAACCAAGGCATTCACTCCTCTAGAATCATCCTAGCCCAAACATATTCACACACGACTCGATATTTGACTCATATCTTACTTCGTTGAAATATGTGATGTTGTGTTTTTAGGTTTAAAATGTCTAAGTCAACTCAATAAGATCATCATGATACCGTTCACTACATCCCTAGACATCACTGAAAGGAGGGCCTTTCACCTAGTAACCGTAAAATTTTCAAAATGCTTCAAAAACATCTTATCATGAGGGACGTGTCATTGAGGAATCTTTCCTTGAAGAGACTGATACTCTTCAAGTCTTTGGAGCGATTAGCTTTGATGGTATTATTCATATCGATGAACAGATTTGTCCCGTCTTCGTTCTACAAAAGTGTCCTCATTGTCTGAAACGATGATGGAACCATTTCTATTGCCTTCATCATAAATGAACAAAGATTTGTCCTACCTCTCACCGTCTTTGCCCAAGTTCTTGGTGTACCTTGTGATGGTGTTTTCATGTACTCCAATGATTGGTCTCTTGCAAATCTCTACCTTGCTGTTGATTCAAATCCAACTTACCACACTCCTTTTGATGATCTGGTTCTTGTCTAAAACTGCATCTTCATTGAAAGAACCGAACCAACTCGAATGACTCGTAACAAGGAAATCATTCGTCATGATCCATTTCAAATGAAACTCTTTGAGATGTTTCCACTTTACAAAAAGTGGGAAGAGATTCTAAGGGAGAATGTCATTATCCTTGCCGGGAACAAAGACCATCCTAATGCTTATCTCGTTTACATGATCTATTGCCTCATCAACAAAAAAGCTTTCAACCTTGCATACTACATTGACAAAAGAATGGTTAGTGTCTTCAAAGCCGACAAAATGGTCCTTCCCTGCATGTTAGTTCATTGCAACCATCTCTGGTGACTGATGATCATTTCCTTGCAAACCATTTCATGGTTCCTCTCAGCGAGAAACGTGCAAGGAGATTCATGGTCGACGGTAAAAGGCCTCATCCTCCCACCGACTCCTTAGATGAAGTTGAAGTTGATCCAAATGACCCTATCCAAAACTATCAACTTTATCCCGTGTCTGACATGGAACAACTTCCTCGCATTCCCAAAGAAACCAAATAATTCAAGCAAATGAAGGAATGTTCAAGTGTCTCGCTCACTTTCTCATGGGAAGGAAGAAGATGTGAAGAGGGTGCAATGTTTCTTGCATACATGTTTGAATAAATGAAATTAGACGCTCTATTACGGTATATATTACCGTTTGAGACAAAGAACTATTTTACATATAAATAACTTTTTTTTGGGGGCACTTTACAAGTGTGACATTGGATCTCCAAAATTCACGAGACAACTCTGATTATATATGATTAATAAGAATATAACATATTATATTAATCATGGATATTAACTTTGAAAATTTGAAAGTAAGTGATACTTCTATCCAAAAACACAAATGAAATCTCTTTAAATAGTTTTGATTTAATATATCTTGTTCGTTAATTTTACCTGGTTCATATAGAAAACAAGAAAAGCGCCAAATAGTTGGTAAACCATCCTATATTAGGGGGTGTTTGTGAATGGAATCAAACTCAAAATCTGACCCCTGAGTTAAACCATCCAAACGGGCAGGCCTCGGAACCCGAATCACTAGGAAAGACCCGCTAAAGAAAACCCCTAAAACTCACGGCTTTGCACTAGAATGAATTTGAATTTTTTGTTTCTTTCAAAACCCCGTTTAAAACTCTATTGAAAAGTGAATTGTTTTTGCTAAATTTAATAACACTAATAACAGATAATTTCGACTGGGCTCATATAGAAAACACGAAAAGTAACCTTTCATACACATAACTTTTTCTGGCCTTCATGTTCTACAACTAAAGAACCTTGTAATAACATTATTTGGTTAAATTTGGGATCTTATTACAGAAAAATTAAACATACACACACTAATTAAACTCGGTTAATGTCGCTTATTTTTTGCTGTTATTTTTCACTATAATTAGT
The DNA here is from genome assembly GCA_022545495.1 of Chrysanthemum lavandulifolium. Taxonomy (NCBI): domain Eukaryota; kingdom Viridiplantae; phylum Streptophyta; class Magnoliopsida; order Asterales; family Asteraceae; genus Chrysanthemum; species Chrysanthemum lavandulifolium. The sequence continues at coordinate 87,152,267 of CM040238.1, read as the reverse complement.
ATACTCTTCAATGGGTTATTATACTCATTAGACTAATAGTACTATTACAAGTAACTTTTTTTAATGGCATTAGAAAAACTAAATAACAAACTCTTTATGAAAACAAGTTTTCATGAAAAAAAATTGTAATAGTTGTCGAATCTTGAGAAAGTACTTTCAATATACAAACACAATAAATAACGATAAAAACAACGTTAACACAATTAGTTGAACCACAAAAGAATAGACTGAAGCATGCCTTCTTTAACATGACTAAAATAACACAAATTAATTGATCCCTCAATAAGCTAAATACTTGTAACCACTTGCTTCGTACTCCAACACATGCGAAGGAAAACTGGATGCCAAGAATGAGTTCATGTGCATGAGTGGTAACTCCTCCGGCTGCACCATCGCCAACAACGGCAGTGGAGGAAGACCGGAATTCTCACTATCGTAGCACTTGCTATCACCTTCGCTTGTTATGATCGAACTAGGGTTTGATGATTGCATGCTCAACATCTTTTGATTATCACCATACAACTCCATGGGATATAAATATTCGTTTTCATCTTCACTTTTCAATAGCATATCCATCATCGAAATAGGGTTCGATGATTCACAATATCCCACATGATTAAACACAAAATCATTGTAACCAACGTGCCTCATCATCGTACACGAAGAATCTTCAACATCAAGGTTTTCTATCTTAGGAACTTTTCTTAAAAATTCTATCCTTCTTTTAACTTGATCAATTTTCTTTTCCAACCCGCAAGCAAAATTACTCAACTCCCCTTCTGAGGAATTGTCCAACAAACCGAACCAAGTAGGATACTTGGCTTCCAAGTTTCTTTTCTTAGCCTTAAAAAGTTCAACTTCAGCCTTGTTTTTTCTATCCTTGAAAAAATCCCGTAAACCATACCTTTTAATCTTCCCAGGTTCAGTAACAAGTTTACTTTTATAAAGATTAATCGAATCGTTTAGCTTATATGGATCATCAGGAGGAAAGATTTCTGGGTTGTTTTCTTGTTGATCAGAGAATATGAACATTGAGACATTCACATCACAAAGAATAGCGAGTTCATGAGCTTTCTTGACAAGGCCTGCTCTTCGTTGTTTGAATGCAATGTTGCGTTTTTTTATGTCGATTATTGGTACCATCCATACCTTCTTTCGACCCATGATTTGTGTGAGAAGAGAAGAGATCGATTATTACAGGTATGATATTACCTTGACGACGAGGTTCTTTCATCCAATGGTCCATTCCATTCCATCCGAAAATAACAAGGAGGGTATATTAGTAAAATCACATATTACAATAAAAGCAAAAAATATCCCAAATCCTCTCATTTAACATTCACTTTCTCTCTCAAAAAAACCAATTTCGGATCGAAGCAGGAGAACATTGAAACCACACGGAAATCGCCACCACCAGGAAATCATTAACACCACGGGAGAACATTGAAACCACACGGAATAATGAAACCACCGCGGATTCATTGAAACCGCGGAATCAAATCAAACCACCAATCTCGCCATCACGAATCAAAACGGAATCACATAAAACCACCGCAGGAATCAAACCGCGGAATCAAATCTATTAAAACCGTCACCGATTAACAGGAAATAATGCCATGATGAAAATAAAGCGGATTTAATTGAAGTTCCGGTGGATGAAAGTCAAAACAAAGATGATCTTGTCAATAATACCACTTGGTAAATTCCTTAATTTAATTCTTGTTGTAAAATCCCAAATCCATGGGATTTCGGTGTTTATGCTTTTAGATTCAAATGTTGTTGTAAAATCCCAAATCCATGGGATTTCGGTGTTTATGCTTTTAGATTCAAATGTTGTTGTAAAATCCCAAATCCATGGGATTTCGGTGTTTATGTTTTAGATTCAAATGTTGTTGTAAAATCCCAAATCCATGGGATTCGGTGTTTACATGCTTTTAGATTCAAATGTTGTTGTAAAATCCCAAATCCATGGGATTCCGGTGTTTACATGCTTTTAGATTCAAATGTTGTTGTAAAATCCCAAATCCCATGGGATTCCGTGTGTTTATGCTTTTAGATTCAAATGTTGTTGTAAAATCCCAAATCCCATGGGATTCGGTGTTTATGTTTTAGATTCAAATGTTGTTGTAAAATTCCAAAATCCCATGGGATTCGGTGTTTACATGTTTTAGATTCAAATGTTGTTGTAAAATTCCAAAATCCCATGGGATTCCAGTGTTTACATGTTTTTAGATTCTAATGTTGTTGTAAAAATCCCAAATCCCATGGGATTCCAGTGTTTTATATGTGATTAAATTCAATTATTTTTTAAAAAAGCAAATCCCATGGGATTCAAGTGATTTATATGTGAATCTTATGTAAATCCCATGGGATTTATATGTGAATCCATGGGATTGACATGAAAATATAAAGGTCTTCATTGTGAGTCCCATGGGATTTATAGCGAGAATCTTATGTGAATCCCATGGGATTTATATGTGAATCCATGGGATTCAACATGAAAATATAAATCCATGGGATTCACATATAAATCCATGGGATTAACATATAAATCCATGGGATTCACATTTTTAAAATCTTAATCCCTTAATATTTTTCTTTTTATATCTGATTCTATGAGATCACCAAGACCAACTTTATATGAACACACCGAGACACGGGTGGATCGATATATTAGGAGCCTCATGTGGAAGGAATTGTTGTACGGAAGAGGGAAATACTATGATACTATAGAGGAAGCTATAGATATGTATAGTACCTATCTTTGAAGCGGGAGGTTTCAAATTAAAAAGCGGGACAACGATTAACAAAATGCGGAATTGTACAAGCCAAGTACATCATGTGTAACAAAGAAGGAGCTCGAGACATATTAATGTAGACACTTTGGATCCTAAGCACGGTGAGAAACAAAAAAAATACAACTCTACATGTAACAGGTTGTCAAGCTCGTATAAGGTTAGAATTGGATATCGTTTACGGAAAATACAAGCTAATTAAGTTTATTGCAAAACACAATCATATGCTTATACCAAAGAGTATAAACATTTTACAAAAAGCAAAGAAAAATGACCGAAAGCGAGAAAAAATGTTTGTTGTTAAGCGACAACAAACAAAATAGGTGCAACAGACTCACAACTTGTTATGAGTATGAAAGGTGGATATGAATATGTACATGGGACATCTTGATTTTAAGAATCATCGGTGGGATATTAATATGTTCATAGGCGAAAGTGGCCTTTAAATGCTTATAAATAAAATGGAAAGCAGAAAGTTGTATGTGCAAACTTTACATTTCGATTATAAGGTAGAAGAAAGTGAGTTAGTCGCAATGTTTTGGGTGATGAAGTTGCAAAATGCAATTATAAGGAGTTCGGAGACATAGTATCTTTTGATGCAACATTCGGGAGTAATAAGTAAGTGTTTGTTTTAATATAATTTATTTTGATGAAAAATCACGTAAGATTACATTATAAATCCCATGGGATTCATCTTGAATCTCATGGGATTCATTTAGAAATCACATGGGATTACAGTATGAATCCCATGGGATCGATAAAATCCCATGGGATTATCTGTGAATCAATGGGATTCTCTGTGAATCCATGGATTGTTTTAAAATCACATAAAGATACTTGGCAAGTAAAATTATTAAAGACATGGATCATAGAGAATCCCATGGGATTCGATAATAACATTTGATTACATCACTAAAACTTATGTTATTTTAGATACAACATGGTGTTTGTACCATTTACGGTGTCGATAATCATAAAAAGTGTGTCACGCTTGGTTGGGAATGCTTTTAAAGAAGACCTTTGAATCCTACACATAGCTACTAAAGGCATTCATGATTGCTTTTCTAAAGAACCAACGATGGTGGTGACGGATCAAGGCAGGGCAATGAAAAGAGCCATTGAAGCCGTTTTCACTAAATCAAAACATAGACTTTGCATGTGGCATATTCACCAAAAATTCCGGCAAAGGTAATTTATTGAATGTTTTATCACGAATCTCATGGGATTCTTCTCGAATCCCATGGGATTCTTTCTGAATCCATGGGATTCTTTACGAATCCATGGGATTCTTCTCTCGAATCTCATGGGATTCATCTCGAATCTCATGGGATTCATCTCATGGGAAATCCGATGGTTTACATGTGTTTATCATTTTATTCTGATTTGTAAGGAAATATACAATGGCCCGATTTCAAGAAGCGTTTAAACAAGATAATTTGGAATATGTTCATGGAACCGATGGAATTTGAAGAGAAATGGGCTAAGTTGATTGAAGATTTTGGTTTGCAAAACCACAAATGGATGACCAAAATGTTTAAACTACGAGAAATGTGGATTCCGGCATATTTTATCACCTCGCCTTTGTTTGGATTGATGAGAACGACATCAAGGTGCGAGAGTGAAAACTTCGTTCTTCAAAAGTTTCACAAGCCGGGGCGACACTTGTTAGTTTCATGATGTCCTATGAATCGACAATGGAGAGACAACGTTATATTCAAGAACATTTGGACTTTAAAACACTAGATGCGGCTCCAAAATGTGAAACAAAGTTAGCAATTGAGCGTCATGCGGCAAAAGTTTATACTAGGACAATATTTCTACTTGTTCAAGCGGAAATAAAAGAGGCATCTTGGACTTGTGCGTCTGAGGAACTAAAAATAGCGAACTTTACGAGATTGTTATTGTTAGAGACAAAATCCCGACTTATAGAATCCTTAATAAGGAAGTTGCAAAGAACTAGCGGATGAAGGCGAAGCAGTAGCGAAATATTTGTAGACTATAAGGTATATTACTTTCTCGTATAAACTAGGATTAATCAAGTAATCCCATGGGATTCATAATCAATCCCATAGGATTCATAATCAATCCATAGTAATCCCATGGGATTAAGTATGAATCTCATGGGATTGTCTAATAAGATTGACTAATAATTATAGGTATTAGGTATTCCATGGGATTACATTTAAAATCCATGGGATTACATTTAAAATCCATGGGATTACATTTAAAATCCATGGGATTGTCTAATGGGATTGGCTAATAATTATTGTGTTTTAAAAGGTCTGCGTGTCTGAGAAGATGGGTCGGTGGTGTGTAGTTGCGGACATTTTATGCGATTCGGTTTCCTATGCGACACATATTACGTGTTTTCAAGAATCGTGATATTAACTTCATTCCAAAACAATATATTTTGAGGCGTTGGACAAGAGATATCATACCACGATTTGAGAAGGAAAAGCAGATATGGTGAAACAGATGAAGAAATTCAAAGACTTACAAATGAGGCAAGCGTTTACGGTGGATGAATGTTTGTTTCGGTTGAGCAAAGACAAAGTGAAGATGGGTGTTTTGTAGAAAAGTTAAAGACATTGAAAGCAGTGGAGCCGAGGTGCCAAATCCTCCTTCAAGAAATCGAGGAGATGTAATTGGTGATCATTTTGCTATTTCTAACCACGAGAAGAAAATAGTTAACAATCCAACAAAAGCAAGAAATAAAGGGAATATTTGAGCGAGCGAAATGAAAGGCGAAAGAGTGAAAGAGAAAAAGCGCTTCAAGTTAAAAGAAACAAATGAAGCCTTGTGGACATTGTGGAGAGAAGGCGAACTTGCATACGAAAACAACTTGTCCGATGAACCCAAAGGCAAAGCGAAAAGCGAAACCAAGCGATGTTTGAAAAAAATAATTTACTTATTTTTTGTTAGTTCTTTATTGTTTTCTATTTATTGTTTTCTTGAATATATAGATTGAATATTCAAATTATATTACATTTAATTCACATATTTGTTATTTATATTACATTTAAAAACTTACTCGTAATGAGAGGAGAGATAATCGAATGGATCACAATGAATCCCATGAGATTGATTAGAAATCCCATGAGATTGATTAGAAATCCCATGGGATTCACAATAAATCCATGGGATTCACAATAAATCCTATACATATTGTATGCATAATGCATGGATTCACAATGAATCCCATGGGATTCACAATGAATCAATGGGATCTGTATAATTCACATAAAAGATAAACAATAAACTTAACATTATAAAACTCCATCATAAACTCTAAAACTCCATCAGCTGTTATAACATTCTCAAAATGATCTACAATCTACCATCAATGCACATGTTTTCAAAAGAACATTCTCAAAACTTATCTAACATCAATTAACATGTTTTCTAACATTCTACATTCAACTAATCAACTATTGATAGCTTCAATTGGATCAACGGCTAACTTTTGGTCTTTTACGGAATCACTTGCGTTTTCCTATTCTTAATAGCTTCAACAATTATGTTCATCTTTTCTACGAGGAAGTTTATCAAACTCTTTAGCTAGATCAATAAGCTTACCGGCATGTATATTAATCTCATGTAACAAGATTTTGGTAGCAAACTTAAATCTCGGCCGCCTCAACATATCACCTGCGTCAACTTGTAACCATCCATTTCACGTGACCAAACTCGAAAAGCGACCCACAATCCCATTTTGTAGCGGGTTCACCATGGTAACATTCCATATGTAGCATTGTGAAAATACCACAATCACGGAAATTTTCTTGGTTCTCCATTTTAGCTTTGGGATTCTTGGTTTAGCTTTAAGAATGTTAGCATGCTTTTGTGACCATAGAGCTTCAAATGTCGGAAAACAACTTTTCTACAAAATTATTAAAAAGATCATAAATTACTAGAATTCTAGGAAAATGTCAATAGCGATTCAAATGGAATTATGTATTAATCCCATGGGATTATGTTTAAATCATAAAGTATTCATCAAAGAATCCCATGGGATTCTGCGAGAATCCCATGGGATTCATCTGAATCCATGGGATTCATCTGAGAATCCCATGGGATTTCTAATGAATCTCTTTAAAAGCAGAAAAGTAAATACTTACAAGTACTAAGTTGAAAAAAATACTTACTAGTAGTTCACATGTTTTCTTATATTTGAATCATAAGTTGCTCTGAATCTTTGTTATCTAATATTGTTATCGATATTGTTACGGTAAGGTGATCACGATGGCGTAAAAGTGGCCACCATTGCAAATTGGAAAAAAGCACATTATAACAAAACAAAAATAATAAAATGAATCCAAAGTAAAAACACAAACATCAATTTATAAAAAAAAAAAAAATACCAAGTCAATGCCGTCGAGAGCCAAGCCAGCAACATTATCTGCAAACTGAGCTAAAATTTCTTCTTCAAAACTTTCAAATTTATTGTCCTCAGATGCCAACGTTCCATCAAACATAGATTTTACCTGTATATGCAATTTAAAAGATCATGTTATGATTTGTATTGCTTTGGGGGTGTTTGGTAAGTCAGATAAGATGATAAGCACTTTATTAAACAAATAAGAAATTTACTAAAGCAAATCAAAAATAAATACTTACAATACATCTTGTTGGAAAAAAGTGCCGTGATGGAGAACCATGTTCTTTAAATTTCTCTTCATAGTTTAAAATAGCACTCCAACAATCAACAACATCTGAATCAATCCACAAACCGGGTGCTAACGTTTCCATTTGCAAGCGAATGGAAAACACCGTGAACTCAGGAGATTCGGGATCGATTCAAAACTTTCTCACTATATGAGTAAACAAGAAAAGAAAAACATCTTCGAGAATCGGTTTGGGTTTGTATGAATCCCATGGGATTGATCTTGAATCCATGAGATTCAATATAGAATCCATGGGATTCAATAAGAATCTCATGGGATTACATCTGAATCCCATGGGATTTGATGTTTTTTATTAACTATATTAAAATAAACATGTAAACTTACAACTTGTCGCCTTGCATTGCAAACAAACTATTTCCTAGAATGAACTCCAGCTTTGTGATTTTGGATACAACCTTTGTCTTCTTATTCATATACGGAGATAACAAGTACGAAGAAGGTTTCACCTCACGTTTTCCAGCTCGAGTAGCGATTCTTTCAGGAGTCATTGGATCAGGCATCATTGGATCCGGACCTCCGTTGAGCGATTCTTGCTGAATACAATAAAAAGGTTTAATTAAAAAGAAACAAAATTTTCGTAAAAAATAAAGAGATTCAAGAATATTACATATGCGTGCTCGTGACTATACAGGATAATCTCATCAACATTATCTAAGTTATTTTCTATCCATTGCGTTAACACCTCCGGTGTCTGCGTGATCTCGAGCTCATCCTCATCCTTCTCAACCTCATCAATTTCCTTCTCGACCTCATCCTTCTTAGCATCAACTTCATTCTCACCTCAACAACTTCCTTCTCGACCTCATCAACTCCTTTCTCGACCTCATCCTCTTTTTATCAGTTCATCATTCTCGACCTCATCAACTCCTTTCTCGGCCTCATCCTCTTTTTATCGATTCATCATTCTCAACCAAATCTTCATCTTGTTTCTCGACCTCATCGGCCAAATCTTCTAAAGTTGCCTTCTTCCCATTCTTATCATCGTCATTATCATCCTCCTCATCATCATCGTCATCCTTCCACTACCATCGGCATCATCATCCACTTCATCATTGTCATCCTCTTCATCATCGTCATCCTCTTCATCATCGTCATCCTCTTCATCATCCTTCCCAATACCATCGGCATCATCATCCTTATCATCGTCATCCTTCCCTTCATTGACATCCTCGATTAATAGCCGGTTGCTTGAAAGTATTAGCATACTTTTATATAGCTCCAACAACTTTGCATCAAGGGGGTGTCGACATTGCTTTTGTGAAATAATCTTCTATAACAACTCTTTCATCACAAATCAACTCTAATTTTTTCAATTTTATTAAACAAGTCACGAAATAAGAAACATTGTAATAGTCATAATAAAGCTCAATGCAATGAATCCATGGGATTTCATTTCTAAGCGAATTGCATGTGAATCCATGGGATTCTATGTGGTTGTAAACAAGAAAAGAAAAACATCGTTTCGGAAAAACATTGGGTTTGTATGAATCCCATGGGATTCATTCTGAGAATCTCATGGGATTCACTTCAAATCTCATGGGATTCATAATGAATTCAATAAGATTTAAAGTGAATCCATGGGATTACATGTTGAATCCATGGGATTCACATATAAATCCATGGGATTACGTATTCAATCCCATGGGATTCACGCGATATCATTTAATAACAATAAATGTAAAACAAATAACAAAATTTTAAAAGGAACCTCGAATCTTCGAATCGCCACAAATAAACCCTTGACCTCTTGAACCTCAGATTCGGTCCATTACGGTTGAAGTGGTAGCAAACCAAAACATTCTTCTTTAAGTTCTAGATCACATCGTTGGGACATTAAGTATGAAGACCGACTTTTGATTGCGGGGCGTGTCAGGACAACGAGGAATCTTTTCATGCTTTGTGGAATCCGGATACAAAAGCGAAAAACAAAAAGTGTAAAGAAGGTTATAACAAATCATCACACAAACACATTTAATAATCAAAAAATAGAGTTCAAAACTTAGAAACTTACAACAAGGAAGGTATATGGACGATTATAATGATTAGATGTTGTTGTTGGGACTTTATGGCGTTTAAAGCGGGAAAAATAAAGTCACACCAATCAATAGCCTTAACATCGATATCTTCACGCAATCTTAACACAACATCCAAACATATCTTCCCTTTAACCCATCAACCTCACCCATCAAGTTTGCAAAAGTGCAAGTTGACTTTAAAAGGAAGTCGACTTCCGAGACTCGATCAATTTATTAGCAATGTCATTAACACGGACATCCTTGAGTTTTTAGGATAAAGCGGCCGATCAATTCCTCACAAACTCATCATTTTTCGATCTAGCATCTAGAAAAGAGATAGACCACCAAATGGAACACCTAATATCTCATGAATTTTTGAACATGTGACCTTGATTGACTCGCCATTCTCCAAAACCAACTCACAACTTTACGCATGAAATCTAGAAACTACATACCTTCGACCTTGAAGGAATGTGATCTATGTTACACTTGTGTAACGAACTAAATCCGATGTCAGCCAAAAACTGCCTCATATCAACCTTAGCGTCACGGATGGCAGCAAAAAGAGTTGTAGGTGTTGTCCGTGTTTTAAGAATCGGAAACATGGCAACATACTTTTCATGCGCTTCCTCTTTTGCCGTCAACTTCTTACCTTTCTTCTTCGACTTCCCCTCTTCATCATATTCTTCCTTCTTTACAAGCTTCTTATCATCAACATCATCGAATTCTCCTCTTTCTCTTAGACAAACCCTTTCCTTCAAAACCTTTTTGCATCTTCAATGTCATCACAATCTACGTAAAAAAAAAGACATTATAAATATGTTGGATCAACAATGAATCCATGGGATTTCACAATGAATCCATGGGATTGGTGAAATCCATGGGATTCACAATGAATCCATGGGATTCACAATAAACTCAATAACATATAATGGGAGAAAAACAAATTTGAAGCGGGTAGCATCTTGTGGTGCGGGGCATTACCTTTTGCTGTTCCTTTACATTCTTATCCCTCGCTCCTTACCAACCGCCTTCTTACCCTTCTTACCCTTTTGCTCCTTCACCTCTTCATCCTTCTCAGACAACTCCTTTTGAGCAGTGCCTTCTCCAACACCACCTCCTTTTGGACTAAAGCTGTTTTATCAAAACCAAGTAAAACTACTTTATGACTTCTAAAATGCAATTCACTACTAAAATTAGAAGAACTTACATCTTAAAGCGATTCAAAGCGATAATTAACATAAATCTCAACATTAAAAGCAGTTAAAACTATACCTTTTGTTGCTTGACCTTTGGTTTTTACATCTTCTAATTGAGATAAAGACAAAATCCTTTTACGCTTCACTTCATCTTTGGGTGAAGTGTTTCAACCGACTCCGGTTTATCCAACTTAACAATGAGAATCTACATGAAAAAGACATGATATAAATATATTGATCAAAAATACCATGATACAATCCCATGGGATTGTATGGAATCCATAGGATTCATTAGGCGATTTAAACAGTTTAACAAACTAAAAAGGAGCATGCAAAACTTGTATGCATAACACGCATGGATTACAATGAATCCCATGGGATTGGTAGAAATCCATGGGATTCACAATGAATCCATGGGATTCTAATGAATCCATGGGATTCACAATGAATCCCATGGAATGCTAGATGTGCAACAATAAACTCAAGTACATATAACGAGAAAAACAAATTTAAAGCGGTAGCATCTTGTAGTGCGGGGCATTACCTTTTGCTGTTCCTTTACATTCTTATCCCTCGCTCCTTACCAACCGCCTTCTTACCCTTCTTACCCTTTTGCTCCTTCTCGGCACCTCCTTTTGAGCAGGTGACTTCTCCGACACCTTCTCCTTTTGGACTAAAGCATTTATCAAAACCAAGTAAAACTACTTTATGACTTCTAAAATCCTCTTAATAAATCCTATGAGATAAAAAATATACCTTTTACATTTTTTCGATAGACCTTTAAACTCTTACATTTATCTTGATATCTTGATCTCAGTGGCTTAACCTTAGCCGACTTATCATGACCTTCTTATCAACACCCTTCTTACCCTTAGCCGACTTATCAACCTTAGCCGACTTATCAACAACCTTCTTACCCTTCTTAGCCTCTGCATCCTTGGCTCCTTGGTCCTTGGCCTTATCCCTTGTTCCTTGGACTCTGCATCCTTCTTGACATAACCTTATCCAAGCACCTTCTCCTTTTGAGCAGGTGCCTTCTCATTACCTTCTTAGCCGGCACCTTAAGCTTCTTTTGCTTATCCTTTGAAATATCACTAAGCTTCTTTTGCTTATCCTTTGAAATATCACTAGGCGCTTCTCCATCTCAAAAACGGATCGAACCCTTGTCCTTGACTTATCCGAACTCAAAGATCACCTTCTGGAACTCCTTGAAGAACAGAATCAAGCATCACGACCCTTGTATCCAACGGATTCGTCTTATGTACAACACCCACCACAATCTCCTCGTTCTCCTTCTCATGTACAACACTCATCACATTCTCCTTCTCCTTCTCAATCTCCTGTGCAACACTCAGCACATTCTCCTTCACCTTCTCCTTCTCCTTCTCATTCTCTTTATGCTTCTCCTTCTCCTTCTCCTTCTCTTTATGCTTCTCCTTCGCCTTAATATCATCATACGGATTCCACCGACCCAACGTTTACGATAAAGAGTAATATTAGTTTTGAGACAAATATTAGATATAAGCAACTAACAACAACACAATCTCATCAATCACAAAGTCCTAACACTAACAAACAATACGAGCGAAAAATACGCAACTATAAATCGATTCTAAAAGCTAATACAAACACTCATTCTATGTGAATCCCATGGGATTCGGTGATAATCCATAGGATTAATCTTATCTAAGACTAATGAAATTGCAAATAACCACAGAATCTACCTCTAGCTTAATTCTATAAAGCCAGTCCAAACACCCTTTCTAACCTTTGTTTAGAATTTTAACAAGCCAATTACAAATCTAAACTACAACCAACCCCATGATTCGGTTAACCAATAAAGAGCTTATGAATGAGATTAAGGCGAAATACACACATAAACCACAAGCAATAGATTATCACGGATGATCGGATGAGTGTCTGAGAAATGAAATATAAGCCAAACTATGATCTAATTCAACACAATAAGCTAACCACGGATGCAAATAAGCTATACTTAACAAATTAATCTAAATCTATCGATTACTCTGACAATTATAAACTCGAAACAAACAAACCAAGTGTAACACGCAAACCACGCCCACCCTTGTGGGGGTGGGCATATTTCTGTAAACAAATGCCCTCGATTTCCTCGTTTAAATTGAACCAAGACAAGCCAAACACACCCACAGAATTCTTTGTTATACACATACAAACACTACCCTTATGGGTAGCTTTTAGCCGAGTTCAACCACGCCACAAACACACCCACGGTGTTGGTGAGACAATGAACAAACAAACACAACACACTTGGGTTGGTGTTTAGCGAGAGCAACAAACACCCACAGGTGGTGTCGTTCTTTGTGAGCATGACCAAGACAAACCACCCTTGTGTGTGTGCGCTAAACTCGAACACGACCAAGCGACTTAAGCGCTCAAAACTAATAACTATGTCTACTCAAATCTTCTCAACCACAAATCAAATTACTTAAATTCCAAACATCATTCAAATTAACTTTTCTACAAAACAACTTTTCTACAAAACTACATAAAGTGCAATGTGCAAAATCATATGAGAATCTCAACAACTTTAACTAACCGATCCAAACATCATTCAAATTAACAAACCATTATCTAAACAAAACACATCCATCACAAATTTCAATCACAAAATAAATGGCGATGTTAATTAAGCAAAAATAATTAAAAATGAATTTGAATCTTACTTTTATCGAAGCGTTAGATGAAGGAGGTTTTGCCAGCTGAATCGCCTTTAGATAGGGCTAATTCATCTCGAATATCCATTTTAAATGAATAACTACGGTTTCACGGTGGTTTTGGAGGTGGTTTGGTGGCGGTTTGGGGGTGGTTGGTGGAATTGCAATGGTTTAGGGTTTCGTGGTTTTGGGGATCGAGAGGGTGAGAGTGTGAGTGAACTGTGTGTGTTTTTTCACGTTTTGTGTTTGGAGTATAATGAGAATGTGAAATTGAAATTACAAATGTAGATTAAAATCCGTTGGATTCAAATGGATGGATGGTTGAGATCTAACCCCTTGTTTAGTATAATTTTAGTTTCAAATGTAGATTAATCTAATCCAATGACATTGGATTCAAATGGATGGATGGTTGAGATCTACTACCAATTTGTTCTTTAGATAAAACTTGTTAGTATGGAACTTTTCTCATATACCAAAGCTGTTTTTCTTACGAAAATTTTCCAACAAGCGTGTGTGAAATTGATTGACCAACTTACACACCAAATTTCGATTGGGAAATATGTCGTAAATTTCCCTGATTTCCACTTTTACACTAAATTGTTGACCAAGTTTTTGTGGGAATTTCGTCATAAATTTCCCAGTTGCAACCATATTCACACTATTTGTGTTTATTAGGCGTCCGTGGGAAACTTGTGGCACATTACACATATTAGCCACGGCTAAAAGTATGTGGCAAATTTTAGTTCCATTACTCACGAATTTCACACGGTCTTTTTTATGAAGTAACTATTTAACCAGTCTGTGGGAAATCAGTGGGTCACTAGCCACGTATTTCCCACAAAATGTTTGTTTATGACCTTCATTGTATCTATAGATGTTTTGTATCTAGGTATATCGATGTGTATATGCGTGAACGTGTAACTATATGAAAAAAAAAAAGAAAACGATTATGTCCGTGGGAAATATGTGTCTACTTTCACACAGATTACCTACCAATTTAATAAATCCGCGGGAAATACGTGTGTAAATACCCACGGATTTCTCACAGAAAATATCGTCTTTTAATTTTGTCTACTTACACATTCTCGCATTACTTCATATGACTTCATATGTGTTTGTAGTTTCATATTATATGTGATTGTCAATTAATGTAACTATTCATATCAGTATCACAAGTGTATGTGTAGGTTTAGGAATAACATTTTTGTGTAATAAACCATTATAAGTGTGTGGATCTCCACACATATATGTTATGTATGCTTGTTTATGACCTTCATTGTATCTATAGATGTTTTGTATCTAGATATATCGGCGTGTATATTCATGAGCGTGTAACTATATCAAAATAGTAAAGAAAATGTTTATGTCCGTGGAAAATATGTGGGTACTTTCCCACATATTACCTACCAATTTAATAAATTTGTGGGAAATACGTGTGTAAATACCCACGGATTTCCCACAAAAAATATCACTTTTGTGTTTTGTCTACTTACACATTCCCACATTACTTAAAATGTCAGTTTGTCACTTAGGATAAAGTTAATACTCATACTTGTATAAATAGCATAAGAGATGGAGTGAAAGAATTAAGCTTGTGAATTGTAAAACACACAACAAGCCATCTTTCACTCCTCCAATACAACTCGGTCCACGAGATAGCTCGGTGGTTCCATAGTAGTTGCTTTCGGACTTAGCTTTGAGCTTAGTGAGAGTACCAACCTTTGTCATTTCAATCCTAGTACTATTCATAGTACTTGGGTAATGTATTCTTTTTGATTGATTTCTAATAAAGAATATTATGGTGAAAATTTATCAGTGTGTTTTGCTTACATCTTACTTCAGTCATTGATTCACTATTATCTGTGTTTAATACTTAACTGTTTTATATGATAGTGAATAGGGAACAACACTTATGTAGTTAAAAAAAAATTCCGATAATTTTTAAAGTTATTTCAAAGGTTAAGGGTGCATTTCGGATTTTTTTTTTATTAAAAAACTATATATAGATATTAAACTTCAACATTTTTTATTAAATCATACGTATGTCAAAAGCATATGAATATTCGGCTCGTTTTGTTCGTTATCGAGAGACCTTTTTGGCGGTATTTTTTGTATTCAAGAAAGCGCGACGTATCTATTAACTAAACGATAAATAAAGTTTGTTGTATTAAAAAGTCGTAAATAATAAGAAGTTCGGGGCTGTTTTGTAATTTTTTATTTGTCCATAGCGTCGCTTAATTTTCTTTGGACCCTATTTTTCAATTTTTTTATCGGTAAATGAAAAGTTGGGTGTTTGATCGATCGTGTTCGGTTGGGCTAGCAAAGACAACCCTCCATTAACATTAGCCTATATATATAAAATAAATTCGTCACCAATCTTATAAAATAATAAACAACCAAAATAGTAAGATAAAAACATTTAGCTAAAACTATATACTTGGTAGTAACTTTGTAGCTTAACTCATTTTATCCACCTTTTTTTTTTTTTTTTTTTTTACAACATATCAATTATTTCACTTGTAATTTTATTGAGTTTGTAAAGAAGGTATATTGGACCTTTGGATGACTTCACATAGATTGCCAACATGTCGGTTTAATGGACAAGATGCAACTAAACATATACTCCCAACAAAAACAAATACACCCCATCCTTTACACACTAACCTAAACAAAACCAAACATCAAACATGTCTCTTTCTCCATCTCTGGTTCAACCACCAACAAACACTTTGCAAAAATACTCTGCTCCTAACTCTCGCTTTACAAAAATCGATGGCGAAAAGATTGAAAAATATTTAGCTCGGTCATGAAAGCGGGATCAAGGAAAGCAACGGATGGCGTTCATCCGTGCTTATAGGCGCCTCCGGTCGAATCCGCCACCGATATTTCCCCAAGGTCTTGATACCTTTTAAAAATTTCGGATCGTGTTGTATCTAATCTTTAAATTGTGTTTATGTTTTAGATCTTGTTGTCATATAGTTAGATCTAACTGTTTGGATTTTTAGATTCGATTTTTTTTTTAAATATAGTTTTAATCTTGTTGTCATACGAAGTGGTTGTTAGGATCGTTTCTATGGTTGATATGGTGAATCGGAGGTCTTGGAAGATGGAAGAAACCCATCTTCAAGTTAGAGAGAAAGCTAGAGAGAGAAGGAAATACTATGTGTTTATTGAAAGAAAAAGTGAATTACACAAAGAGATCTCACCCTCCATGGAAGTATGGAGGGTTTATATCTGAACACTTACATCTATCACTAAATGACATAACAAGCCCTTGTGTTTGAGGTATTAAAGATAGAAATGTAATCCCGTCAATGTCGTTCCATTTACGAGTTAGGAGCGATTCCAACAATCTTCCCCGATGGGACGACATAAGGGATTACTTACAACATTTACTACAAATATAGAAAGCAAATAAAGAAAGGTCTTCATAAGCTCTTCAAGTCTTGAGGATGATGAAAGGTTCGCTCTTTGTCTTCTTACGGTACCTTGACTTGAGAACCGTTTTCTTCACTTGTAGGCAAATGATGTAATATGCATAAATTGGATTAACTTCCCCGATTCATCTTTGCATGTCTTTAGCGACTTCTCAGTACACTCCTTTTTGGCGAAGTTTGAATCGACTTCCCCAAATGACAAGCTGTCTTGTTGATTGAAACTTTGATGTAGTGAACATTTCCTCTAACTTTTGAAGTTTTCGATGCTGTGGAATTTGTAGATGAGCGATAAACCACACAAGGTAATCGACTTGTTGCGGAAAATCCGTTCGGGGTAACATGCAAGAAATCAACAAGATCTTCTCACGTATGTAGATGCATCACACCAAACAAACCACGAAGAGCGAAATAAACGACTTCCCCACAGATATTGCGGTCTATCGGAATAGTAGTTACAGGTTGTCTGCAATTACTCGATAAAATGACCATGTAAGGCATCATAACATCCTATTTAGGTAATCTTCACACACGATAACTACGTGAAAGTGAGGCGATAACACCAAAGTGAGACGTTTGAACCACAAATCGTCTCATTTCTTCCCCGATTGAAGAAATTCATGAAAGGAAGCGGGTTTTCGAAAAAATCCAAAAACATCAAAGAAGCAAGGAACACCTATACTCTCTCCCCGATGTTTTCAGCGAATCGAGAATCATACACCACGTATGTTGATGATGAAATTGGAACATCGAAACCATGTATGTTCAATTAATCGAACAAGTGTGAAGTACCATAAATATCTTGTGAGAATCATTGCGATAAAACTTCTCTACTCGTGTATACTCTTCTTAGCTAACTCTTTACTGACCCCATTATCATTACGGCTTTTTGTAGTGACTCTGATGGAAAACCCAATATGCGAACTTGAGGTGAAGTAAAATAACCCGAACTTGTGACTTAAACTTGCACTATTGTCGAGACGAAGAACCCTTTTCTTAACTCCATCGAAAAAGGTAAACTTAAAGTTTCTCAAATTATCCACACCTTAGTGTGACACTTGAGCACAACAACGTAACTCCTTAAAAGTGATAGTTATAAGTGTGAGCACAACAACGTAACTCCTTACATCGGGTTCAACTAGATAACTTAAGTCTTTGTCATTCGTAACGGCTAAAAGCTCGAACAAGGATCTCAAAGAATCATGCATCCAACCAACCCGATATCTTCAAGATACTAAGTACACGCACCCGTGATATCCTACTTCAACCTCAAATAAATAATAAAGAATTATCGCCGTAATCACATCTTGCGGTTAAATGCCGAAAACTAGCCTTCGTTAACGGTTTAAATGAACTTTGATAATGGTTTTTCCCGATCTTGTCAAAAATTGTATCCCCGTGAAAATATACCACACCAAAATACCAAAATTAATCAAATTATTGTAGCCAAACTTTTTGTTAAAAAATTCGGTTATCAATATTTTGCATGTCCAAATTATGTCCAAGAATAACATTACATCAATCCATAATATGTCGGTCATAGCCAAAGCACACGACCAAATCCATTTCCCACTCAATAAAAAAAACTGCGTGTGATATAAGCCCGGTAAAAATTCAGCCCAAGATTTGATAAATTCGGAGCAAGCCCAATGAATACCCAATTCATTATCTAGGTTATAACAGGCAAATATTACACTCTTTAATCACATTGACCTAATCTCACACATACAGAAAACTAACGCCTCCATCTTAACTTTTCTCTCGTTTGAACTCAGCCACCAACACTCAAAAGTCACAAACCATATCTTATCACATCCAACTTAATCCACCACGCATAACAATCCGAATCAAATATCAAGACGAAACAAAACAAACCACAAACACCGATTCATAACCGGATCCATATATACTGATGTAGCGCAAAATCAAATCAAGAAGCCTTAGAAAAACGTCAAGATCCTTTGAAGGGTCACGGTAGGTACTACACGGTTGTTTTTCGTTTTGTTGTTATTCGTTTGATTTAAGAACGAACCAAGGAGAGTAATAGAACACACTTGTTGTCATTATTCTCCTTTATTGTGTCGGATATTGAACAAATGAGGCAAGACATCAAAATAGATCAATGATGGTTTTTTGTTTATAGTCGGTAAGATTGACAATACAAACAAAAACTGAGATCTAATAATTGTTTTAATTTTAAGTCCGTGTCTTTGTTTGAATGAGATAAAAGTAATAGATAGAGATGAAGTTGATGATAGGTTGTGGTTTAATTGATGAGGGGTTTAGGATTGGAGTGGTATTGGTGTTTTGGTAATTGGTATTTGGATTGTTGGTCAAGGTCGTTTTTACGCGTAACCTTATTTTTCATTTCTGATATTACGCGTAAGGTTTTTTGCTTATGCGTAGGCATACGCGTAACATAGCTTATGCGTAGGCATACGCGTAACATAGCTTATGCGTAGCCTTACGCGTAACCTTGCTTAGGCGTAAAAGCATATGCGTAACATTTTCTTCTGGCGTAACTTCACATTCTGCGTAACACCTCTGTAGATGGGTCCTTATGCGTAAGTTTAGGGTTTTGACCGTGTTGACTTTTCGTGATGTATTTCGACCAAGAATCATCGATTCATAGTAACCCGAAACAAAGCGCAAAAGACATCTTGTTTGACCCGTTTTGACCATGAGGGTGTGGGATTGACCATTATACCTTTCACGGGATATGGTAACAAAAATATAGCCTAAAAATTGTTTGGACATATTGATGACACAAACCATATATGCAAAGCAATATAGACCTTTTTGACCAAAATAAATACATAACTTGTAAAAAATCTGTTTAAACCCAAAAAATTAATGAAAAAGGTTAAAACTTTGGTAAAAACGAGATTTACAAGAAATTTTGACAAGAAAAACATCACCAAAATCAACCCATGATAAAAATCCGACCTTGCTCTTGATACCAATGTTAGGATCGTTTCTATGGTTGATATGGTGAATCGGGAGGTCTTGGAAGATGGAAGAAACCCATCTTCAAGTTAGAGAGAGAAAGCTAGAGAGAGGGAAATACTATGTGTTTATTGAAAGAAAAAGTGAATTACACAAAGAGATCTCACCTCCATGGAAGTATGGAGGGTTTATATCCAAACACTTACATCTATCACTAAATGACATAACAAGCCCTTGTGTTTGAGGTATTAAAGATAGAAATGTAATCCCGTCAATGTCGTTCCATTTACGAGTTAGGAGCGATTCCAACAGTGGTGATAAAGGATGTTTGATGATTGCAGGAAGAAGAAATTAGATGAATGGGATGTAAAGTGAAGGGCTAGGGATGGGCATAAGTTAAATGTATTAAAGGTTTATATATTTTTTAGATTTGAATAGCTTTCTAGTTATTGTTTGTTGGTTTTTGTTTTGGTTACTAGAACTAATTTGTTTTATGTTTTGTTGAACACGGTGAATACGATTTACATAGCCAACATGGATGGGATATTTGAAGAAATTATAGACCTTGCAAAGTTTGGCAAAAACAAGTTGTTCTTAAAATAAGAAATAGATCCGACACACTTTTTTTTCTTCTATTAGCTTAGGGTCGAATTTTGGATTGAACAAATTTGTATGTCATATGTGTTTTGATGAAATATATGGGTTTTAGATTACAACTTCATGTGTTTTGTACAATTAACATTTGGGATTTATGTACCTATATGAGTTTGTTTTTGCAATACTTTCCATTTTCTTTTAATTATAGAAAATACTAAATAATGTTGGATTTGTGTACCACGGAATTTAGCCACGTGTTTTCCATAGATTAATCACAAAATTCCCACAAAATTGTTTAGGAAAAATTTAATTTTTTGTGGGAAATCTGTGATAAAACCGTTAGAAATTATAGTGTGAAAATCGTTGGAAAACTGTGGCAAAAAAACCACGGATATGTGTGGAAAATGGCTACTAGAAACTGTGGGAAATTTAGTGAGAAATCTGTGGGAGAAATTGTAGTGTGAACATCGTTGGAAATTTGTGGTAAAAAAACCACGGATATGTGTGAAAAATGGCTACTAAAAACTGTGGGAAATTTCGTGAGAAATCTGTGGGAAATTAAACCCACGGATTATCACAATGATATTCGTGGAAATAAGTCAGCGCCGTGGGAAAATTAGTGGGAAAATATTTACCACGATGTTTTTCAAGCGGAATAATTTAGTGTGAAATCCGTGAAAAGGCGCTTTTCACGGAATTTCCCACGGATTTTACCGTGGGAAAAACCTGTTTGTGTAGTAGTGTTATTTTGGTTCAACATCTAACATAAACTGATAAAAGCAATTCTATGTTTTTTTGGGTGCAAATACGCAAAATGTTGTGTTTGTGATTGTTGTGTAGGTTGTTAGTTGGCTTATTGTCTTTATCATCACATCTAATCGTATATATTATTGACCTCCTCAAGTTTTTTTGAAAAAAAAAAAGCTAATGTATGTTTTAATTGTTTCTTGAAAAAAAAAGTTACTATTTCATGTCATGGCAACTTAAAGGGAGATGATTTTGTACACTCAAAGAAATGATTGGTACACTCCAAATTATTATGTTTGGACATTTATACTCTCACAGTTATCCTTATACTTTCATCTATATGAGAGTATAAATGTCCAAACATAATAATTTGGAGTGTACCAATCAATTTTTTGAGTGTACAAATTACCTTCCCAACTTAAAAGAAGAGACAATGATATATAGAGATAATGGTATAATTGTGAAACTTGGGACATGATATACAACATTTAGCCAAAACAAGTTGTAAAGGTACAAAAATGTGGATGAACAAGAGTAACTCTAGAAAAAAGGGTGGACATGTGTATATGAACTTTATCATTCATCCAAAACCAAAATAAAACCAACCAATAAACACAAACCAACACAATTTATTCACACCATATAAAACCACTTTTACTATCATCCATCCATTTGATCATAAAGCACTGGTAAAATTAAGTCCTTTCGACAACCTATTGATTCGTATGTTATGTACATATTGGTATAGTTTTTTTTTAACCCCATATTTATATCCCTCCTGTATAAATACCATGGAGCAAGAAAATAAACATCAAAGCCCTTTTGACATGGAAGAAATGAGGATGAATCTTCCAGGAAGGTAACTATCTGTTCGTCTATCTTGTTTATTATGTAGCCTGCTGAATAATCTACTCGGTTGATTTGGTTTAACATATGTATTTATTTTTCGTTTTTCGACGCAGAAAGGGGGGATTGTCCATATACTATGATGGAAAGTCGAGGACATTTCAATGCATGAGAGATGTTCATTGCTTGGAAGATCTCAAGAAACAAGACCGCTCAATCAACAACGAGAGCAATACACATGTGAACGATATCCAACAACAACAAATGACATCTCCTTGTCGTCCACGTTCAAATACAAATCTTTGTGGTTCACCTATCATTGGTTTATAGATACATAGGATGATTGTGTGACCGTTTTGATGTCATAGAATAAGCCAATAAAGCCTTGCTCGCACAACTTAACCTCACTAGTCACCCTCTTGTTCGTGCATTTGATCTCACTTTTACGCACATAAAACTCAAAAGTACTCAAACTCATAAATTGAAGATCTTCTGATGGTGGTGTGGGTTTGAATGAGCTAGTCACGTCGCTACAGATGAAACAACTATTGCCTTGAATATAATATCTCTGTTATGATTAAAAAACAGAAATGGAAAGAAATTTTTATTTGAAGCTTCAATTTCTACGATTCCATTTCCAGTTTTATCTTAATTTTAGCTACTTAAGTAAGTATATATGTGTTGCTAATTGTGGATTCTATGTTCGACATGGAGTTTGGTATCTTAAAACTTAAATTGTTATCGGGTGCAACGACTTAAATTGTTATCGGGTGCATAAATTATGTTCATACAATGAAGGGATAGATAAGCAGGAATAACTGAATATAGATAAAACCTATATATGTAAAAAGATTCAAGTACAAAGAAATATAGGATATGATCCTCAAGAAAAAACATGGGGTTTGCATCCGGAGTTTTCTATTACGTGGGAGAGATTATACATGGAAAAATTACATTTTGATACATAAACAATATCTTATAAGAATGCCTCATATAGTGATATTGCGAAAACAAGATCGTTACTAACACAAGAAGTACACTTATTACTCGGTTATTTAAAGAAAAATGACTAGTTGGTAAAGAGCCATGATTGTTTTAGATGAGACACAGTTTGGACCTTGCTATCTTGAGATAGCTATAAAAGAGTATGGATTAAACGGCCACAAGAACATTGGTTAGAGCGCGTACATTATTAGAACCAAAACGGCCCAGATTTTTTCGACTCAATAGATCCCTTTCCATTTACATGTTTACAAAGAAAAGAGACCTCACACACAAGTCAAATAAATACTCCGTAATTTTGAAGTTACATGCAAATAATGCTGAACTATACTTTGTCAAAGCATATTTAGAAACTAACATGCTTTTTGAGTAAGGCGATACCATGTACATACACAAGTTAATGATAGTCCTATTTCTTTCTTATAAATATTTTGTTGAAAGAAAACATAGTTTGTACGTGATTAATATTGATTATAGGCCTTTATTATCAAACATGTCTTCTCAAACTCACAATCCTGCAGCGATAAACATTAAGAGTTTGTCAAACAACTGAAAAACAAACGAAAAACAGAGTGTCTCAGAGTGTAAACTCGGTGCTAGACGGAGTCTCAAACTGTAACAAGGCGACAACAGTCAAGTCTTAAACAAACGGACCAAAGTCATTGCAAAACCAAAATTAGAGCAAAGCAACATAATTACTGTTGGGTCTGAAATTCGACCCAATTGTCTGTGACAAGTATTTAAACATAAAATAGCCTAACACACCCTATGAAGGTTAGTGAGCATAAAAGTCTCTGATAAAGATCATAGAGGATATCACTTCATAACTATCAATCAGAAGTGAGATACTCCCTAATAGTTATCAGAGAACATGTCTCCCTGATTATTATTCAGAAGGGAGTAAATTACACCGTTCGTCCTTGTGGTTTGCGTTGACCGCAGCCTTTCGTCCTTTGACAAAAAAAAATGCGTCGTTAGTCCCTAAATGCGAAACGTTATCTGTCGTTCGTCCCTCCCACTAACGGCCGTCACTAACCTTCGTTAAGTCTTCCCATGTGTTACCCACACGAGGGTATATCCATCTTTTTGTCATCTCAATTTATATACTTACATAGCCCACTAAAGATCCATAAACTTTTCAATTTTGTTCATGTTAATGTTCAAAGTCATCATCCATTCCTTTAAGATATTCTTCCAAAATTATTTAAAAATCCATTATCATTAAACTAAATCAAAACACCTAAAAGAAAAATCTGAAAACAATATAACCAGATCCACTTCAACATCAACAAACATAAAATTCTCAACTACTAACTATGAAATAAGAATCACAAAACCCACTTCATAATTCATTAAAAACACAAAAACCACTAAAAGATCCACTTGAAAAAAATAGAAATTCATCAAACAACAAAACCCACTCCATAAATACAACCCAATTATATCCATTCCACTCCAACAACATCATCGCCACACTAATGCCAATGTCATCACCACCTCCAATCTCGATTTTGGGTTTTTATTTAGAGGCACCTATGATTTATAATGGATTAATTATGCGGTCGATGATACGATGGGGTGGCTTAGCGTGTGTGAGGGTGGCATGGCGGTGGTACACTCATCGGCGTCATGATGGCGGAGGTTGGCGGCATGGTGGTGGGCTGGAAGGAATGGTGTTGTTGAGAAAGATGATAGATGAAAATGAAGGTACATAGCACTAGCAGGAATGGGTGAGAAAAAGAAAGATTAATGGACATTATCACATTTACCACCATTACTTGTGGTAGGCTTTTAGTATATAGGTTTTGGGTTAAAAGAATACCCCTTTATATGAAATGTATCCAAGATACACGATATAAAAGAATGGTAACCCATTCCATTACCTGTTTATTTTTTAAAAAGATTGTAAAGATTGAATCTTTTGTTCAATTAATGGATATTTGTAAGAAATAAAGAATATTCAATTTGATTTACCTAATTTTCTATAAAGGAAATGAAAATATTTGATTGTGGGATACAAAATATGTGATATTTGTCAAAGCAAATTCATGGGACCCAAAATATGTGATGGTAGGTAGATCTGTAAATCGTTAGCTAAAGAGAATTTTAATAAAGAAATATACGATGGATAAAGAAGACATAGGAGAAAAAAATAAGAATATAAAGTGAAGGATAAAATGACCATTATACCCTCGTGTGGGTAACACATGGGAAGACTTAACGAAGGTTAGTGACGGCCTTTAGTGGGAGAGACGAATGACAAATAACGTTTAGCACTTGGGGACTAACGGCGCATTTTTTTTTGTCAAAGGACGAAAGGCTGCGGTCAACGCAAACCATAAGGACGAACGGTGTAATTTACTCTTCAGAAGGTGTTACTCACTGATAAAAATCAGTAAGTGTTGTATAAAGCTCAACCAACTGTCTAGTTTCAGGGACGTCAAAGACTAGCTGAAGAAAACGCTTCACAAACTAATGTGGTTTTAAGGAATGATGTATAAGGAGCTACAAGCAACACCAAGGTCACAAAGATCTGACAAATGTTTCTCTGACTCTAAAGACTTAACTCAGTTTTAACAACCTCAGCCTCTAAATGTATGGGCGGTGGTATGTGCTAAAACACATACCTTTTCATTATCAAAACTGACCCAAAATAACCAAGAAAGAGCGGTTTATTGCTAATATTTGTGGTTTCTTGAGTTTGTGCTTGTGTACGGATATGTAAAACACACAAAAAGGAACCAAATCGGATGTAAATCAGAGCACGAGAGATCATGAGAGGTTGAGTGAGCCGGAAGATCAAATTGTGCATTTATGAAGATTTTATTCTCCGAGGATGATTTTTGGAAGATATATTCAAGTTTGAAGATGTGTCAAGAATGGCCCCTCAAGTCTGAGCAATTGGCAGAATTGACCCTTGAAGTTTCAGAATTTACAAATTTCACCCTTGGATTATTTGAGAATTACAAGATTAGCCCTTGGATTACTTATCAGGATTTACACCTTTGGTCCCTTAAAATTCAGAATATTCAATTTTGGTCCCTTATGAGCATTTTGGGTTCTTTAATAATCCTTAAATCCAATCCAAAGTCTCTTGGCCCAAAAACAATATACCTGGTCCAATATTAAACCCATTTCCAAACCCTTATACCCGGTTACCAATATTATCCTAACCCGATCACTCCTATAACTTCAATGACCCGTTTTCCTTTTGGACCCAGTCGACCTTCAACCCGCCTTGCGCATCAAGTCAAATAAACATAAAAAAAAACAAACCCAAACCAAACGCGCCTAAACCTGCTTACACCCATTTTAACTGTTTAACCACATCACTCAATTACCCACATGTCACCCTCATTTACCCACTCTTAAAGAGCTTCTGGAAGCCTCTGACAACGTGTTAGAGGTTGACAGCACATGGGATTGCCACAGTGGACGAATGAAGGCACCTCATTGGTCCTAACACCTCACATATATGATCCAAGGGCTTAGATTAGAGATGGTGACAAAGTTAGAAGATCAATGGTGTGGATTAGAGTTGCCAGAACCATCCCAAGCCTCTGCTATAAAAACCCACTTCATCTCCACAAAGAAGCTGGTCCATTTTTCATGTCTTTAGAGAAATGTTACCCTTTTAATTGTCTGATTTAAATACTGTTTTAGTTATAGTTCTGATTTCAGTTTTGTAAATTTTCAGAGTTAATTGCAATTTCAGTTTCATTACTACCTTGTTTCATGTTCATTTCAATTTCTCAAATTGCTATAATAATTGTTTCTTAAGCCGCTTTACATTTCTTGAGCTCATAAGCTTTGATAAGCTTTTGTGAGCTTGTTACTGTTTTAGTTTGCTTAAATTTCATTTTTACACAACAGTCAACATTAGTCAAACTAAGTCAATATAAGTCAAACTTTTAAAATCAAATCAAATTAGAGTGATTTCTGGTTTCAGTTGTTAGCTGGGTGAGTTTTAGGATTGATTTAAGTTTTTCAATTCAGTTTAAGTTAGTTTTCATCAAGTTTAATTGTTTAAACTGCATTTGATTATCAAAAAGGGGTGTTTGGATTCTGATATTCACTGGAGATTGAGATGAATTTTCAAATTATGTTTGTTGTAAACCAGTTTAGGATCCTGTTTTAAAGCTATTTCAGTCAAGGATATAAGTTTGCTGTCTTAACTCTTGTTGTTCATCAGCTTTCTACATGGTCTATATCAGTTTTTTTAGTGTGTTAAATTTAGTTTTTCTGGTTATTATATCATCCTAGTTTACTTGTTGTTAGTTTATTTGCCATTTAGAATCATGTAGGTTGCTTTAGTTTAGCTCTATAGTCACCTTATTACCCTTTGTCTGCTACTGATTTTGTCCCAAATCTGTTCATAGTGGCTTCTGTTACAGCTTGTTTATTGCTCAACTTTGTGCTTTAATTGTTGATTCCTTGGATTTCCTAGTAGATTAGGTTCTAAGCCAACTTGATTTGCCTTTTTCAGTTAGAGTAGAGCTTATGTTCACAGCTTATTCAAGCCTGCAAGTTGCCCCATCAGCCATTTTATCTGCATATCAGATTATGTGCAGACCCACTGCACCTTTTTCATAAGCTCATCAAATGCCCATACTAGCTTGTCTATGTCTGAAAGTTGGAATATTAAATGTTAGCTAGCTTGTTGCCTTAAGTATAGAATCTCAGCTCCTAGCTTATCCTCTAGCCTATTGTGCAAGTGCCTGAAGATAGGGTAGTAAGGTTGTTGTGATTAAGTTACTGTTTAAGTGCTTAACTTGTTTCAGCTTATTTCATTGATCTCATTCTGCTGTTTTAAGTTGCTTTAAGATAGGTTAGATTAATTTTAGCTAAATGTAGCCTGTGATAGCTTATGGTAGTATTCTAGAGCTTATAGCTTATTTCTCTTTTAGCTTTTTAAATCAGTCAATCACCATTAGTGCTTATCTGCTTACACCTTAGTCCATTTCAGTTAATTTAGGAAGTATTAAGAATGTCTTAGCATATTTCAGTTGTTAGTTGCTTGTAATAGCTTAACTGTAGCTTTTAGCTTCTTTTCCTATAGCTTCTCATAACAGTTTCATTCCCATTAGCTTATTCTGCATTCAAAAGTTGTTTCTGTTATTTTTCGTTGCTTCTTAGTATAATTTTAGACTTTTCTGGATTTTTTCATATTTTTCCAAGCTCATTTGATATTTTTCTGCATTTAAATTCAGTTTTAAGCATTTTTAATTAGCTTTTAATCCTAATAATTCAGAAAATGTTCAGAAAAATGTAATTTCAATTTTCCTAGTTTTAGAAAATTCAAAAAGTGATAAAAAGTATTTTTCCAGAATTTTCTTAGCTTAAATAGTATTTTCTAGCATTTTAATTAGTTTTAAATAGTATTAAATTCATAATAAATTCATAAAAAGTCAAAAAAATGTGATTCCAGTTTTGAAAATTCTATTTAGTTAATCTTGATTTTTGAAAAATAGTTTTATATTTTTCTAGCTTATTTTCCTAATTTTCCGTATTTCAAGTCTATTTTAAATGTCTTAAATTAGTTTTTAATTCAAAATAAATCAAGAAAAAACCAAAAAAAATAGTTTTAATTCACAAATAAATTTCTAATAACATTCTTAGCTTTAGAAAAATAGAAGTTCATTTTTATGGGTTTAAATTAGCATAGTTGCATTTAATTAGCGTTTCTTTAATTCGTTTTATCGTTTTAGTTTAAATTTTAAGTAATTAGTTGTTTTCCTTATTTAAATCATAGATTTAGTTGTTATAATTGCTTTCCTTTATATTTCCTTGCCTTGTAGATTAGAAAACCCAAAATTCCTTATTTCCCATTCGAATCCCGAATCGCGACGTGAGTTGGAAATTCCATTCAACCCTCGTTCGGAACGATCTCGGTGCTCAAACCTAACACGTTTGAGTTACCCAACATACTACACACTTCTCTATTATTGGTTTTTATGAAATCAGGCGGGAAACTTCTTGAAGAAGATAAGTTCAAGTAATTATCGATATACGAGAAAGCAAGCATTGGGACTATAAGTTGTCAAATCGGGTAAACCTAAAGTACGCTCAAAGCTAACCTACTAGGCACATGCCTATCTATAGCAAGTCGGCAAGTTACTATGTACCCATGTGCATCAACTGTTTCCCCCTCTATTTAAACCAAAGGTTGTAACCGAGCTAAGTAGAGATTCAAACTTAGAAAACAATACAAAGTATTATAGTTAGGATCCTCCTCTCCTAGGAACAACAAAGCAAACCAAGATGCCTCTTGTTGTTTGATTTTGTAGAGTAATTTGTCATCAACCTGGATAGTCCTCCGTAAGCTATCCCTTGTAAATCTTTGATTAATTTCTGATAAGATTTATAAAGTTGAAAAGTACAAATGGTGTTATTAGCGTGTATGAGTCGTTCTCAAGCAAACCCAACCTCATTGTTAATGTTCATAAGTTTTCGTCATTTGCTCAAACTGTTGTTCATATCAATCATGGTTTGCATGAGTGTACGAGGAGAGACCCAACAATTACGGAGATAAACCGAGTAGAATAAGGCAGAGAAAGCAGATTCAGACAGACATAAGCAGATTCAGACATGCATATGCATACAAGCAGATGCAGAGCATATTCAGGCAGAAAGGTGTAGACATAGCAGATTCAGACAGAGCAGATTCAGGAAGACAAATGCATACATAGCAGATGTAACCAAATGCAGAACCATGCAGAGTCAGAACGAAACTGGGCGGAACCATTACTTGTTATTAATGCCAATATGCTACACATAACTACTCAAGATATAGTCGGATTAGTTAAGACTATAACATCACCATTACCATCACCAATACCAATACCAATACCAATACCAAACAAATCATTATACGGATACCGATACCAATATCAATAATATTGCAACTTCTAATACCATGATCACGATAAACATTGAACAAAAAAAACTCACGAACAACAAACCTTATTATACGACAGAATGAATACACCCACCATACAAGAATTTCTAATATCAAAACATGCACCAAAATCATTAAATCAACACGGCTAGAATAATTTAATTTCCAAAGAATAACAACAATTCAACAAAACCCATAAATCAGCAGCAGCTTCGACGAGCCATAACTCCCCCGTATGAACATCAATTCGTAAATCCCTTCAGTGAAATTGTATATCTATTTGTCTAGAAGTTGCAGTCCAATTTTTATGATGATATAACGGTTAACGAATGAGTTATACCTAATCTTTAATCAGGGAGCAGAATGTGACGAACAGAGGACAACAGATTCGGCGGGTTACTGTGACTTTCTCATGACTCCAATTCAAAACCTTAACGATTAAAGTGTAGAACAGTGTGTCCGCTAACAACAGTCTGAGTTTTAGTTAAATCCAACGGTTAACAAATCATAAATCGTGTTTTTTCGACGGTTGTGTAGACATGACGAACTGAAACAAAACAACGAAAAAGTAAACTAGATCCTTCCGGTCCATCAACAATTAGCCGATGACCGGCGAATGACAATACTCCAGTGACCTTGTACCTAAGGATGTGATACCATGTAGAAATCCGAAGGAATACCGAAAATTATATTATCAGATTCAACTATAACTAACACATTACAATACATTAAATAGAAAAGACACAAACGAAACTCTAACTATTAAACGGGTTTAAACAAGTAGGTCGGGCCTATAGGCCTTTATTATCTAACAACATTAACATCCTATTTCACCACCAAGCTAAACCAACTACATAAACATAACTTACTTAAATGAATATAATCACAACACACTCACATTGACAAAACACAAAGATTAAACTTGTTTTTTGTTCGGTGGTCAGAACGACTAAACCATTGCAAGAATCGACCCACTATACGTCCAGTGATGTATGTTAGGGGTGCACGCGTTGTTGTCTTCCATCACCCGGTTCAATTAATGGTGGTGAGGTATGTTAGGGGTGCACGCGTTATTGTTTTCCATCACCCAGTTCAATGCTTTACTAGACATTGCTCGCCCATATATTAAAAAAGAAGTTGAGATTTGTATATGTTAATACTGAAAAAAAAAAAGTTTAGATTTATATAAAAAGGTTTTTAACATTGAAAATCATTGGTTGAGAATCATAAGCAATTTTTGCATCAAAATTGCTCTAGTTAAAAGTAACTAGAGTATTAGTTATTCCAAGTAAAGTAAGGATTAAAGAACAAATAAAGGTAAAATAAGGATAATGAGAAATAATTATAATCGCACATTTTAGACGCACTTATAAAAAGATATGCATCGTTTATAATTTTTTTTTATACATTTAAATTATGTGACTGCAAACATTTCTCAATATATTTTTTTTAATTATTTTTTTATTTTTTCTTTTTGAGGGAATCCATTCTCATACCAACTAAATAATGTACACTTGTAAATCAACCATTATTAGGCTATGCGCAGAGGGTCGGTTGATCCCTTGGGTCATGGTCGGTTGCATTCGGTCGCTCCCTTTGTGGAGGTGTCGGTTGTGCTCGGTTGGGGAGAGAAGAAACACAAACTCGGTTGGCTTGACAACCGAGTGTTAATCTCAACGTTACCTTTTTTTTCAAAATTTTACCACTTTTACAACATTATAAATACCAACCTCAAACACATTTTAAACACACAATTTCAAACACAATTCAACATAAAATTCACATTCTCTTTCTGCGGCATCATTATGGCTTGTCTCCTCATTCTCATTCTCGATATGCGAGCGTGCGTTCAAAATCAATGCGAGCGATGATGAGGCTAGAAAAGACGCTATTATCTGCGTCATCCAATTCTTTGAGGACAAAAGGAATGAGAAGCTGCGAGATGAGAGCGACTACAAGACTTGCAACGACATCAATGAGCGAAAAGGTGTTATCGAGAAATTCCTTGGGAGGAAGCCCGCAGAGATGCCGAACTTATTGACAAGTTGTGGAAGTGTGTTCAGCGGATAACGAACAACATCAACACCAAAGTCAATTGGAGCTATCGGGTGAACAAGATGATGATCCAGAGTCTCCGGTGAGGATCTCGGTGAGCGAGGAAGCTTTGTCTCGCCGAGGATTATATACCTCGCGTTTGATCCTGTGACGACTTTTCGATTAGGATTTAAGATTTAGGATTTATGTATTATGTATTTCGTATCGTTTAATTTTTAACATATTGTAATGTTTTTATTTATTTTAATGAATTTTAATTTTTTAAATATTTGAATTAAAAGAAAAAAAAAAAAAAAATCTCAGTCATGTTTGTGGTAAATAGGTCGTCGTCGGTCGTCGGAGAGAAAGGCGATGTAAGGCGGCGGCGGTGAGCCGCCTCATGCATAGCCTAGTAGTGTGCGTACCAAATTTGTTACTTAATGGTTATATATTTTTTGTAATTGGGTAGTTTGTTTGGGCCTCCCTGTTTTGGGGAGTGTCGCCTTTTTGTGAATAATAGTTAAATTTCAAAAAAAAAAGAAGATACAGTAGTATTTTAACTTGAAATGTACACCAAACCAAAAATGGCTACAACACAAATACACACAATGTCACAAAAAGAAGCGTTTATTTCTGCAAACTGTCACCTGGCAGAGTTACTCGCAGTCCCACTATAAATCCCAGCAAAAATCATTACATGCTCCGCACCACCCTCCATATACCCTGCACCCTCACCATTAATCCCAATCCTCCCCCTCCACGTGTCACCCCGCGTCACACCTGATCACACCCCTTCCATACATTCATTCTCTGTATATAACACCCAAATGTTATTATGCTCTCACTTCATCACCTGAAATAAAAACATCACTCTGTTTGCTTAACGACGTCGTTTCGGCTTATAAATAAATAACGTACGTTAGTCGTTTTTAACTCTAAATTACGGTTATATATTTTTTTAAAAAAGATGATGATTTATTCAGTAGGTGTTTAGGTGATGAGATGACGTCATCAGTGTGACGTGGCTACAAACACACAGTTTAGAGTGTGAGTGTGTGTGAATGTGATGACGTCATCAGTTTTGTGATGACGTCATCAGAAGGTGTTCGTAACGAGTGTGTGTGTGTTTTGTGTAATCGTTGATGAGTGACGTCATCTATTTAGTGTTTGTTTAATGAGTGACGTGGCAAAAACACACACAAACACCGTTACTGTGTGTTTATTTGGATGAGTTTATTTTTTTGTAAAAACGTAAATTTATGAGTTTTATAGATGATGAAATGTGAAATGAACATGTGATGAGAAAAAAAAAATAGTTTTTTATTTTAAACTTTTTTGATGAAATTTTTTAAAATATTTTTTGTTTTTTGTGTAGCTGCGAAAAGGAAGGAGAGTTGATTGAGGTAGGAGGTGAGGGAATGGAGACAGAGTCCAGCGAGGTTTCGATGATGTCTGGTATATCGTTTTTCGTTTTTGTTTGAGTTATGACTTATAGTTTTAATTTTCGGCATTTTTTGAACTTAAATTTGGAAATGGTCGCTTTGCGGAGTAGGTTTGTATAAGTAGTGTATCGATTTGTAGGTGTTTATAAGCTTATTTGATGGGCTTATTAGCTTATTGAAAATATTAATAAACTCATCATTTTGGCTTATAAGTTTGTACACTTGAGCTTATGGATTTTATAAGCACATAAACTCAAGTGGATATGCTCATAAGCCCAACAAAATGAGCTTATGAGCTTATCATTGTTTTAATAAGCTCATAAGCCCATCAAATAAGCTTAGACAAACATCTTAAGGAATAAATTTTGGCGTTGTGAACTTAAAATGGAAATGGTTACTTGTGGATTAGGTTTGTTAAAAACTGTGTATCAATGGTTTCGTATTAGGTAAATTTTGGTGAGATGATGTTTTATTACTAGACGTTAGTGATTTAGTTACTATAGCTGATTTTTTTGCTTATGTGGATGAGGACTGGATAGTGATGTTAGTTTTTGATGCATCTTGTGGTTTGGATGTGCCTTTTAGTTATATGTAGAATTTCAACATTTCACTCTGTTTTGGTAACTTTTATCGAGCTTGACTAGTCATTTGCAAACTTGGAATTATTTTTTCGACACTTTTTCTGTGTTACATGGTATGTGTTAACATTTGTTATTGCCGTTTTTGTCATGATATAAACTTGCAACTTGATGAATCCTTGTTTCATGGAACGTTTTAAGTAGAATTATGTGGTTGACATACACTTTTTGGTGTTTAACTATTTGGTTTATTCGATGGTGTACATTTGTCGCATCATTTAGGGACTTCCGTTCAAACGACTTTTTTGAATGTAGGATTTATGAGTATATAACGTTTGACATGCATATTTATTTGGAAACAGTAAAACGTAGTAGAAGTATGGAAAAGAGCGAAGAAAGTTAGTCCATTGCTAAACCCCAAGTATACTTTATACTCACTCGATAAAATCAAGCGTAAGAAAGATTTTGGAGATCCGTTTGCTCTTAGAAATTGGATTTTGGAACTTGATAGGCCTAAATATGGATCCGTTACAAAGGACATATTAGAACTATTTTCATGGCGAAAGCAGATGGTCATGCCTTATTTAGCAACGTTTCCGTCGTTTACAGCTGAGTTGGTTGAGCCTAAAGCCACTGTTAATGACAAAACAACTCATGGTACAAATGCGAGATCTACAAATGCACAAGTACCGATTATAATTGTGGACTCAGATGATGATGAGCCTTTGCAACCAAAACAGCATGCCTTGTTAGATAAGCAAGTTTTGGTAAGTTTTTGTTTTCTCTAATTCATTAATTTACCACGACATATAACATGTGCTCTGGTATTCTATATATTTTCTCGTTTTTTTGGTAAGCTTTCCTGTCTTTGATCAATGTTGGTTACTGCCTAATGTTTGTTCATAATATTCTCATCTCGCATTCCACAAATATATTAAGGGGCTTGCGCATTTCAAGTGTACTTCTAGATCTAGCCTTATAAGGCATGTTTTTCCTTGGTTTGTGACTCTGTCCAATGTATGCTCATATACAGGAGGAAACTGATGAATCAAAGAAGAATCCTAAATTTATATCCTTGGCACGACTTTATGGGGACCAGAACAGAGCTGATAATGATGGTCAAATCTCTCTGCAAAAGTTCTCGGTATGCATCTTTGTATTCAGTAGTGATGATATTCTTAAAATGCTCATGCGGGTCATCTTTTTTCTTTATTTATTTGCATATCTGGTTGACTAACATCATTTCTAAATGTTCGATTAACGTGGGACATGTCATTTACGGCTTATATAAGTAGATAGATCCATCTGGCTGTTTTCAGCTTTCATTGGTTTAAATATTCTTCCGATATCCAAATCATGTCCTTTAGTTCCCTAGTAGTTCACTCAAATGTGAAATCAATTTGCCAACCTGTCCGCCAATTTCTACAATAGATTTATTACTGATAATTGGTCATCATGTACATGCATGTTCTGCCTTGTATCATTTAAACTTGACATTTCTTCTATCTTACATTTTTCATTTATTTTTTGATGCAGGGGAGATGATTCTGAAGGCAAAGCTTCCATTGTAGGGGGAGATACAACAACTGCTGCTGGGAAAGATAAGAGCATACAAGATGATGTAGAGACTGGAAGTGACAAGAGCGTAGGAGATGATGACATGGAGGTTGAAAAAGACAAGAACAGAGCTGATAATGATGGTCAAGTCTCTCTGCAAAAGTTCTCGGTATGCATCTCTGTATTCAGTAGTGATGATATACTTAATGATCTCACTCTAGTCACCTTTTTTATTTATTTATTTGCATATCTGGTTGACTAACATCACTGCTAAACAGTCAATTAACATGGGACATGTCATTTATGGCTTATTGTTGAAGTAAATTCTCGCCGTCGGGTCAAGCTAGCGAGTCTTGCTTCAGTCAACGATGCCGGAAGAAGAGAGTCTTCTTTCCTGCACAACAAGTAATCACCGTTAGCCTCGCCCTCGGCGGTGTCAGGACCAAACTCGGCGTGAGAGTAGGCTGGAGGTAAAGGTAGCAATAAATCGATGATTAATGTGTGTGTGTATATATATCTCGAATCATTAAATGTGTTGGGGTATTTATACTACCCCAACTATGTACCTCGCCTTGTAGGGATCTTGTTAAATGCGGACCTATATTACATTTGCAAGCCTATAGCCATCCTAGTTGATAGGCCGCGTGGTAAGAATCCCTTGAAATTTGGATCTTGTCGTTTGTCGTCCGGACGGTTCGGTCAATCCGTCCGGCTATTAATGATGCGGATTGCGTACCTTCCGGACATATCGTCAACATGTCCCCCGGTGTTGGGTTCTGGGTGAAGGCCGGCGACACAATGCTTGAGAGTGTGTAGTGTTCGGAATCGTTCCTCGCGGTGAGTTTTAATGATATTTGCGGATTTTGGGCGTTTGGTGGGCTGCCCGCCTAATGGGCTTTCATCCGTGTGTTATCGTTTCAGAGAATGGCGTGGGCGGGCGGATGAGCCGCGTCACCTTTTTGGTGATGGGGCGTTTGTCGGCCATTAGGATTCTTCCGCCGCTTTATAAAGGGTTTTT
The DNA here is from genome assembly GCA_022545495.1 of Chrysanthemum lavandulifolium. NCBI lineage: Eukaryota > Viridiplantae > Streptophyta > Magnoliopsida > Asterales > Asteraceae > Chrysanthemum > Chrysanthemum lavandulifolium. Next base: position 87,115,778 of record CM040238.1, on the reverse strand, counting down.
ACCGGTTATTTTTCGCACACTTTTACGTTTTTTACATTGCTCTTGCTCTCGGACTATCTTCTTCCGCATTAAAAGGTTCGTCTCGTTCTTCCACTGTAATTATTTGTATATCTCTTTCGGCATCCTTTTAGAAATGGCGAGCAGTTGATCGAAGAACAGTACCCTATTTCGACGAGGGTTATGCAACTTCGGTAGTCCGAAGTTTGATATGCATATCTATACATCAAGTTGACACAACCAGCTGGACAATATAATCGTAGAATATGGTATTCCTCTTGACCTTCGTCCCGTCTTCCTCCGGACAACATGACAATGGACCAACTTGGAGGATACGATGAGCATATATCCTCAGCGGTTGGATCTGGGAGGTGTTAGGATTCCTTCTCTACCTTTTCTGTTGAATGTGATTAGACATTTTAGAGTTCACTTTTCCCATTTGGTGCCCACAGGTTTGAACCGAGTGACCCTTTTGAGATTAGGTGTTATAGTTTGGGCGTTAGTCTAGGGTTTCCTGTTCGGGCATTCTATCGTTTGTCTGCGGGCATTGGTTTTCTTTTGAGAGTAGGAGGGCAGGCAAAAGGCTTATAAATGCTTTAAAGAAGTGTTGACCGGCCTTAAGCATTGGAAGGAGAAATTTTCTTGATTGACCGTAGGGCGATTCGCATGCCATGGCACGGAGGCATAAAGACTCAAGATAACGGATCCACTTTCTGTCGGGTTTTCCGAGTCGGATCTGAGAGGTGAGTGGTACTCCTATTTTGCTACGAGAAACCACTATAAGCTTGTTATGGATGTGTCATCTGTCTTGGTCTTCAGAATCCGGGTTCGAGCCTCTTCTAAAGGATCTGGGGTCATGGTAATCATTTGTCTTGTTCTAGGTTACATCGTGCTTACTATCTTGTGTTTTGCTTTTAACGAACTTTTCTTGCGATTGTCAACATGTCCGAATTTCTTGAGCTTCTGAATGGGATGACCTTTGTGGTGAGTAAAGGCCGGCCGTAGACCCGACTCGGAGGTGCCGAAGAGGACGTCGGATCCTCTTGAGTCGGTGCCACTCTTCCCCAAGGATCCCTTAACCTCAAGCGGAGGAAGCCGACCCGGATGTGGTAGCTGCGGGAGAAAAAGAGAAAGAAGCCGAGAGAAAAGAAAGAGGCGGGTAAGAAGAGGTGGCGGTACATCAAGGCCCAAAGTAGCGAAGGAAGACAAGGAAGGCAGGTTTTGTCGGCGGTTTTCCTCGGGCTCTCCGGTGGTAAATCGGATCCCATCAATCAAGCTAATCCGAGCGAACAAGGGTAAGCTTGAACCTGCCGCAGCAGGGAACTCCTGCTTCTTGCCAGGCGTTGGTGTGGTTATGGCGAGAAGGCATGGGCGGCGTGGGCGGGGGCGGTGGTCGATTACAACAACCGCCGCCGTCTCAGGAGGAGGACCGATTCATCCGGTGAACTCTCCTCTTGGCGACTCCGTCGGTAGCTTCGGAGCCGCGCTTCTCTCATTCTATTGCCTCTACCTTGCTAAGTTAGTTTTTTTTCTTTTGGTGTGTTTTAGGCCAATATTTTCGTAGTCATGGTCCAGACCACATTGAGAGGTCGACTTGTTGGATTCGGTATGTTCAAATCTTACTTTAAATGCATATTTAGGTGAAGTTTTTCTCTTACTATCCCTTTTGTTTTTGCTCTGGATGAAGCCACAAATGTTTTCTTTCCCAGTGGGGCCTCATGACGACGTCCGGATAAACACATATCGGACTGTAGAGATGATTGATAACGTTGCCACTCCGGCGAGAGAGGCTCTGGAACAAATAAACAATATAGATCTCATTCGGCGGGCATCACGAAGATTTGGAAAAAGTGTGATTGTCGGGGAATTGTTAAGGAGGTTTGGGATCTTTCCAGCAGTTATTTCTATCTGAGCGAAGCTCACAAAGATTGTGAAGGGCTCGCGGAGAGACTCCAGTGCCGAAGGTGAGAACAACGAGTTGACGGAGGACATGAAGAAGCTAGACTCCGATCGAAAGCCGTGCGGTAAAGAAAGATGCGGAGGAAGAGGTTGATAGGGTGACCGTGGCCGGAATGAGTGGATGGAGACTTCAAGGGCTCGGTGAGAAAATAAGGAAGCTGAAGCGAGTTGGCCGTTAAGGACCGATCTCGGCCGCCCTGCAGACGGAGAGCGGCAAGTTGGCGGCCGAGGTCGCTCGAGTGAGGTGGTCGAGCAAAATCTTTGTCCGGTTGTTGTTGCCTTGACCGTCCGTCGTTTGTTTGGTAGCGTTGAGTACAAAAAGCATGGCTAAGGTATCTGACTTAACCTACCAAGCGGGGTTTGTGGCCGGGGCCAGGTGAATAGGACCGAAGAAGAAGCGGAGGCCGCTGCGGAAGATCCGGAAGGTCAGCGGGGATGCTCCGAGCTTGTGGAGGTGAATCGATAAACTTTTGAGCCGAGTATCCCTTCATTCGAGAAGCTCGCCGACTCTTGCCGCTTACCTCTAGGGGATCGATGAACACGGAACCGGATGTTCTGTTAGTAAGGATATACGGACCATCGGGGTGCCTATTACTACAGAGACTCCGGTAGACACCGCGGAGAAAGCGCTTGAATCTGGATATTTTTGGGACTTGTATTACATAAACACTTATTCGTATGATCGTTTTGTAATAACTAACAATGTTCGTTCCTTTGTTTAACTAGCGTTTTGAATGCATAATTGTTCGTATGATATATATATATATTTTTGTTTGATATGTGTTCCTTTAGCCCTTTATTTGTAATACCCTCCTTAGGTTATTCTAAGGGCATCCGGCCTTGTTGGGCGTGCATCCGTGTCGGGCATCCTCATGAAGTTAGAGGTATCGATTGCTTGGGTATCGCCTTCCTTAGGTTATTCTAAGGGCATCCGGGCGTTTCGGCCGTGCATCCGATGTCCGGGCATCCTCGTGAAGTTAGAGGGCATCCATTACTTGGGTATTTTATGTTTTCATACTCGGCGGGGACCAACCGTCTAATTGAATTGTTATATTATCATCAATTATAACTTTTCGTACTCGACGTGGGGCCAACCGTCGAATTGTTTCACTATCATCAATATTTGGAAAATTGCCTCCTACTATGGAAACTTTCATCATTTAGTTGATTATACATAGTCCTTCGGATTACATAACGACAATAGGATTCTGTCACAATAACAACTATAAAGCGGTTTCGAGATTTGTGGCGTGCGGTCAGGGGACCTCCTTCTCCTCCATCGTCGCAACTTATAAGAGCCATTCTCACTTGCTCCTATTATACGGTGGGCCCTTCCCGATTGGGTCCTAACTTCCTAGATTTTCCACCGGCTTGCTTCGTTCTTGCGGTAGACAAAGTCTCCTATTTTAAAATTCCTTGGCTTGACCCTCCGGTTGTAGTATTGCTCTACTTGTGTCTTGTACTTAGCTTCACAGAATGGCGGCGTTTTCCGCTTCTTTCTTGTAAGAGGTCTAAGTTTAGGCGTTGTTGTTCCTCGTTCGATCCTCTCGAAACATCATCGTCCGGTGTGTTGGCATCCTATTTCATTGGGATTCGGCCTCATTGCCATCGTTAAGTGAAAGGAGTTTCTCCATTACATGTTTTGAGAGTCGTCGGTGCGCCCATAAAGCGTTGGGTAGCTCATCAGCCATCCCGATCTTTCTACCCAACCTTGTTTTATCCCATCCATCGGGCTTGGTTTGCTCGTTCTACGGTCCATTAGCTTGCGGATGTGCCCCGGCCGTATTTATTTGTTTGATCTTTAAACCCTCGCACCATTTCTTGAGCGAATTCGTTGGCGAAATTGGTTCCGTTGTCGATGACTATAATCTTGACAAACCATACCGGCATACAATGTTCTCGTACACAAATTTTATGACATCCTTGCCGTCGTTTTGACCAATGGCCGCTTCTATCCACAGTGAAATAGTCTATGGCGCGATCACATATTTGATACGGTAGGGTGCTTCGGAAAGGGCCTATGCGTCCATTCCCATTGGTAGAAGGGCCGTGGGGACATAATCGATGTCGATGGCGTTTTGGGTAGTTTGGGTGCGGAGGTGTATCGACAAAGTCGCATTTCGATTTCTTCTCAGTGTCTCGGTGCATGGTAGGCCAATAATATCCTTGCCTCATAAGTTTGGCCACGCGGTTCTCGGTCGGCGTGCATCCCATGACAACCCTCATGCGCTTCCGGATGATGTAGTTTGCTTGCAATGGTCCTACATCTCATCATCGGTGCCAAATAGCCTTTCTTAAAAAGGACCCTTCTTCCATAACGTCTTGAGAATTTTCATCCTTAAGCTTCTAAGCCGTTCGGATCCTCGGCCGCATTCCTCCTCCGGACACGATGATCGGTGTCATCAATTATCCGTTCTTCCTCTACTACGGTGTTAATTATCTCTTCATCTCTTGATGGCTTTTCTAGGACTTCTCTGAGCACTTTTTGTTAGGTGATCGAAGGCGCTGCCATTAGTTACTTAATATGTCGACCTTCTTATTTTGGGCCCTTGGAATGTTGCGAATCTTAAAGTTTTGGGCAGGAGATGTATTTTTCGCTTGGGCCAAGTACCTGCATGCTTTCCTTGGTAGTTGTGAATTCCCCATTAATCGACTAGCCACAAGTTTTGAGTCCACCATGCGCTTAAGACCTTGATTTTAAGTTTTCTTGCGATCCTTGGGCGGCTAGTAGGGCCTCATACTACTGCCTCGTTGTTGGTGCTAGGAAAGTTTAGCCGGAGGCATAGGTCGATTCTACCTTTTAGGGGTGATAAGAACCGGACCGACTCCGGATCCTTTGTTATTTGAAGCTCCGTGCATGTACAACAACCATTCTCCTTCCTCTACTTCCATGGCGTTCGGACTCGTCTTACCTCTTGATTCCACGGCATACATTGGGAAGTCCGCTGGGACTGCCCTTTGATTGCGTTGCGAGGCATAGGTGATGTTATATGCTCCTAACTCCACGACATATTTGGCCAACTTTCAGAGGCTTCGGTTTGTTCGATGTTGTTTGATGGGTTGATCGGTGATGACCACGATGGGGTGAGCCTCGAAATACCTCCTTGCCTTACGGAAGTGTGTAGCGGACACAAAGCTAACTTCTCCATAGGGCGTGGTGCTCTACGCCTCATGTAGTGTCCGGCTAACATAGTGCACGGTATGTCTGCCATTTCTTTCTACCGAGAACCTTTGCACTCGCGGCTCGGATGAGGCGAGAGATATATGAACAATTGCTCCTTTGCCTTGAAGTGGATAAAGAAGGTAGTTCGAGTATCAACCTTTTCATCTCTGAAAAGCCGACTCGGCTTCCTTCGTCCATCGGTATTCATCCGGTTCTCTTTAGTGATGTTCTTTAGTGTGTCGAAGAAAGGAGGGCTCTTTCCGTGACTTTGATAGGAATCTGTTTAAAAGCCGCTAACTTTCCACTCGGGCTTTGCATTTCTTTTAAGGTTTAGGAGATTTCATTTCCATTATAGCCTTTGTTTTCCTCGGATTGGCCCTTATTCCTTCCGATGTCACCATGTAGCGAGGAACTTACCTTCCTCCACACCAAAAGAACACTTTCGCGGGTTCGACTTCATGTTTATCCTCTAAGGTTGTCGAAGGTTTCATGATGTCGTGATCATTTCCGTTACATTCGGCTTTTTATGACCATATAGTCTACATCGCCTCCAAATTTCTCCCTATCTGCGGTTGAAAGGCGAAGTCCACCGGCCGTTGATAGGTTGCCCAACATTCTTTAGTCGAAAGGCATTTTGTATAGCGATATGTCCTCGATGCATGTAGAATGCCGTTTTTCCTCATCGTCCTTGTTCATCGAATTTGGTGGTAGCCTTTGTAGGCGTCAAGGAAACACTTATATTTATACCCATGGCGGATTCGATCTTCGGTCTATCTCGGCAAGGATAGTAATCCTTGGGCATGAGGAGTTGATTTTTGAAGTCAATACACATTCTCGACTCCGTCGCATTTCTTGACCAACCTTGGATTGGCTATCCATGTCGGGTACCTTACGGTCGGACTATGCGGCTTTGACCCATTCCTCCACTTCTTTATTAATTACTTGGTTCTTTTCTCGTGAGAATACTCTCCTTTTTGGACCACGGTGTATCGGAGTTGTTGGCACGAGAGAGAGTCTTTGTATAGGCGTCTTGGCACTCGGTCATGTCTCTGGCTCCGTGCAAAAATATCTTTATTTTTCCTCGAGGTCTCGATGAGTTGCCTCCGGCATTCTCGTGAGAACTTGGTTCCTATGGTTACTCGTTGCTCTGGGTATCTTTGCATTAACTAGGATGTCCTCCAAATGCGCTCTTGGCTTCGTATTCTTGATCCCGGTTTCTACTTCCGCTTTCGGAAGCGGCTTCTCAGGGATCTTGCTCTTCCTCAAATCTCACGCATTCCATAACTACCGCCCGCTTGGCAAGCAGTGGCTATCCCTCCCGGGTGGGAACTTCATCATTGCATGGATGGTAGAAGGTATGGCCCAATTCTTTGAGACCCGTTCGTCCCGGTGTTATGTTATAGGGAGAAGGTGATCGTACCCTTGTGACGTCATCATCTTTGTCAGGAAAAGACCACGGTCCCCGTGCGGACTTCTAGTTCTATCTTCCCCATTGGTGGATGACTTCACGGAAAATCCTACCGGTGGAGAACTAGTTTCTTTCGGTAGGGATTGAATGGAAGGCGAAGTTCACGAAACAATGTTCGTACATGACTTGGACGAGCGCCTTCATCTGAACACCCTCTTACAAAATATCCTTCTATTTCGGCTTCCCGATTAACGGCTCATCGGATAGGTAAATACGTGGTTATCAGGGAAGGTTATAGGGTATTCATCCGACCGCCGTCATGGAACACCGCCCTTTCTTTTACGGTCTTCCCATTGTTGGCGGACCATGTTGATCGCCTTTCCTTTTCCGTTATGGCCTCTCGGCCTCTCCCTTCCTTTTCTTTGGGCGTTTTGACCAAATGATCCAACTTTCACGATTCAAGAGCCACTTCCAATTGCCTCTTTAAGTGATATGATCATTGGTGAGATGACCCTTTCTCCATGATACTCATGAACCGATCTTCATTTTCTTTGCTTGGTTTTCCTTATAGCAGGGGTGGTGGAGGTAAGTTTAGATGGTGTTGATTGGAAAGTATTTCTTTGGGTTGTTTGGTAAAGGGTGGAGGCGGGATCCGATTACCATCTGTTTGATGAAGTCGTTACGCTTGAAGTCATTTCGAGGTCGTGCTTGGCTTTAGGAGAGACATAAGGGGAGAAGACTTCTCTCTATCGAGAATCATTCCTTTCCCAGGGCCGTCGGTCGCCCCTCTTCCTGTCATTGAGACTTCCCCTGAGGTTCCTATCTCTTGGGGCCTGGATGTTCGGCTTCAGGGATAAGTCGGGGTTTCTCCCCTCGGTAGCTCGGTGTTCTTATAAGCCTCTTCCGCACGGATATAATCGTCCACCCTGGTCATCATCTCCTTCACAGATTTCGGGACCTGATCAGAGAATTTTTTAGACAAGTCGGGGCCGATGCGCTCATGAAGGCGATATTTTCATGAGCTCTGGTACTCCGGGATCCGGTGGCCTCGTCGGTCCACTTTCTTTGAATCTGGGAAGGGTCTCATTCGCTTGTCGACAATCCGGGTGATTTACGTAGGGTCTTTTATGTTCTTTGCCGAAGGGCAAACCTCGTAAAGCTGGTCCTCGATTCACCCCATCCGTCAATGCTTCTGGTTCCAATTGCTAAACCGGGCTGTCTTGCTCCATCCATGGTTTGTTGGAACATCCGGCACCATCTTGGCATTGGCCGCTCTCCTTGATTCTTTGCCCAGCCAGGCGGTTAATATGGTCATCCGGATCGGTGACCCATCGTATAGTTTTAAGTTAGTAGGCATTATACATTTAGGACCGTGAACTCTACTATCCTACCGTAGCGGTGGCCGGGCCAATTCCTTAAAGGGTTCTTGAGATCGTCCTTGGGTTTTGGCGCGGTGTCCACCTCCATCTCGTCATCGTGCGTGAAGGTGAGGCGGGTCGGTTTGACGACTCCGGCCCCGTGGCGTTGTATTTCTGAAAAGAGCCTCAAAAGGCCATCGGGCTTGTATTTCCTCCGGTAACCCGGTGGTTTGAGTGTTGAAAACCCGCTTCCCCTATATGTCCGGGAGGAATCGGGTTCGGTGGAGGTGGTGGCCGACACCCGTCATCCGGTCTTTGGGTAGAATGAATTAGGGTCCCGGAGGCGCCAATTTGTTGAAGTAAATTCTCGCCGTCGGGTTAAGCTAGCGAGTCTTGCTTGATCAGCGATCTGGGAAGAAGAGTCTTCTTTCTGCACAACAAGTAATCACCGTTAGCCTCGCGCAGGCGGTGTCGGGACCAAACTCCGGCGTGAGAGTAGGCTGGAGGTAAAGGTAGCAATAAATCTGATGATTAATGTATGTGTGTGTATGTATATCTCGAATCATTAAATGTGTTGGGGTATTTATACTACCCCGACTATCTACTCGCCTTTGTAGGGATCTTGTTTGACCTATATTACTGTTTGCAAGCCTATAGCCATCCTAGTTGATAGGCCACGTGGTAAGAATATATTGTCGTTTGTCGTCCGGACGGTTCGGTCAATGCCGTCCGGCTATTAATGATGCGGATTGCGTACCTTCCGGACATATCGTCAACACTTATATAAGTAGATAGATACATCTGGCTGTTTGCAACGTTCTTTGGGTTTAAAATTCTTCTGATATCCAAATCACGACTTTAATACCTAGTAAGTCACCCAAATGTGAAACCAGTTTTCCAACATGTTGCCAATTGTACATTACATACATTAGATTTATTACTGTATTGGTCATCAAGTAAATGTGCTGCTTTAAATCATTTAAACTAGACGTTTCTTCTATCTTACATTGTTCTCATTTAATTTCCATGCAGGGGGGAGATGATTCTGAAGGTGAAGCTTCCATTGTAGGGGGATATACAACAACTGCTGCTGAGCCAGGTGTAAGAGAAGACAAGAGCATACAAGATGATGTCACTGTCACTGGAAGTGACAAGAGCATAGGAGATGATGATGTGGAGGTTGAAAATGACAAGAGTGTTGAAAATGATGATTTTTTCGTTGAGAAGAAGCATAATAAGGGTGTGTATGTTGGTGTTAGCGAAGATGATATGGATGTGGAGGAAGGTGATTCACGATCTGATGTCAACTTTGATGGGCTAGCTGATATATGGAATGAAATGAGCGTTGGATTAGAGTCCTCACGGGTAATTAACTATGGGTATTTTATATATTATCATCATCATTCACATGCACCTAAGTAAGGAGTTACTAATTTATCATTACACTGGACAGATTTTGCATGAGTAAATTAAAAAAATGTTTGTGAAAAGATTTGATCAATAAAGTCAATCTTGTATTGGATATAATTGACATCTCTCTACATTACCTACTGAAGTATTTATAATTTTGATATACCAAAGCTACACCAATGAATCTTTGAAATAAGTTTAAGTCCGTGAATCTTTGAAATAAGTTTAAGTCGACAATGACATCGTTTTTCATTATTGATCCCTTTATGTAATGGTTTTAACTTGAACTTACTGTTATCTAAACTCATAAACTACATGCTCTGTTTCTCTCTGTCAGGATATAAGACCGCCAGCTAATGAAAATGCAAGTGAAGACGAAAAAGAATGTGATCATTCGTTTATCTTTAAAGAAGATATTGGTTATGTCTGTCGTGTCTGTGGCATAATTCAACGGAGTATCGAATCCATAATTGAGTTCCAGCGTCCCAAGGTCCAGTTTCCTCCTGCATATTTCCTTTTGTTCTGTTTATTTCTTATCATTTTCTTACTTTCAGAATATGTGTATTCCTAATTTATGTGTAAATAGAGCAGTGCAAACAAATTTACTGATACACTCAGTATTCAGGTGTAAATATATATTGATATGTGACATGTTGTGATCATATCATCACTGATGTCATATATACTTTCTATTCAGGGCCAAAAAAGTATTAGAACTTATCATTATGAAGGTAAAATGAACAAATCAGATGTTGCTTGTGACGGGTTGACGCTACCTGGATCTGATTTTTCTGTGAGTGAGTTATCTGCTCATCCTAGACACCTAAGGCACATGAAACCTCATCAAATTGAGGGATTCAATTTTCTTTTGAGGAATTTGGTGTCTGAGGACCCTGGTGGTTGCATTCTAGCTCATGCTCCAGGATCGGGAAAGACGTTTATGCTCATCAGTTTCATTCAGAGTTTCATGGCGAAGTACCCAAATGCTAGACCGATGGTAGTTCTTCCTAGGGGGATTTTAGAAACATGGAAAAAAGAGTTCAAAAGGTGGGAAGTTGAACCCATCAAATTGTTCGACTTATATTCTGTGAAAGGTGATGTCAGAAGTTCACAGTTGGAAGTGCTAAAACAATGGGTCAACACAAGAAGCATACTATTTCTGGGGTACCAACAATTTGCCTCGATAGTGTGCGACACTAAGACAGATCCGGTTCCAGTTCGTTGCCAGGAGATATTATTACAACAACCTTCACTTCTTATACTAGATGAAGGTCACCACCCAAGAAACTCAGAGACAAACATCCTCACCTCTCTTGCGAAGGTCCAGACCCTAGGAAGGTGGTTCTTTCAGGAACCCTCTATCAAAATAATGTGAAAGAGGTATTCAATATTTTGAACCTTGTTAGTCAAAGTTCTTAAAGATGGAAATCCTAAGCAGATAAAAGCCGCATATTGAGCAGGCGTCAATCGAGAAAGGCTTCAAAGAGTTCAAACAATGAGTTCTATGAGGTTGTGGAAAATCGTTGGCGAAGATGATAATCCTAAGAGGAAGGCACTGGTCATCAAAGATCTTAGGGAGATGACCAGTAAGGTTCTGCATTATTATAAAGGAGATTTCTTAGATGAGCTACCTGGACTAGTGGACTTATCAGTCTTCCTGAATCTCAGCCCCAAGCAAAAAGGGAGATTTTACAATTGAAGAAAGTAGGTACTTTTAAGAAGATGTCTGAAGGTTGTGCAATTCGTGCACCCAGGACTCAAGTTTCTTACAGGACTCAAGTTTCTTACGGGCTCTAAAGAGAAAAGTGATGCTGGTTTAGCAAGTTCGATAAGATGCTCAAGAACTACGATGAGATGGAAGGAGTGAAGGCCAAATTCTTTCTGAATATGCTTCGCCTATGTGATAGCGGAGGAGAAAAGCTATTAGTGTTTGGTCAATTTCTGTTGCCCCTCAATTTCTTGGTCAGTCTCACTATGAAGACCATGGGTTGGAGTGTTGGCAAACAGATTTTCATGATCATTGGGGATCATGATAATGATGGCGTGAGAGAGCAATGAAAGTTTCAATACCTCTCCTGAATCCCGGGTATTCTTGGATCTATAAAGGCTTGTCGTGAAGGAATATCCCTTGTTGGGGCTTCAAGAATCATAATTCTAGATGTGCCTCTAAACCCTTCTGTCACTCGCCAAGCAATTGGTCGTGCCTTTAGACCAGGACAAGTAAGGAAGGTGTACACCTACCGGTTAGTAGCTGCAGAATCACCTGAAGAGGAAGACCACGCCACTTCTTTCAAGAAAGAGTCCATTGCCAAGATGTGGTTTGAATGGAATGAACACTGTGGTCATCATGACTTGAGATGGAGAAAACAAGTGTTAAAGATTGTGGTGATCCATTTCTGGAAGCTTAGTGTTTTAGTGAAGATGTAACTGCCATCTATAAAAGGTTAGTAATATCATTTTTTAAAGCATATTTGGTATTGCATATTGATTTAGCACCTGATCATGTATTCCCCATGTTCCTTGTGTAGATGATCAAAAATGAGGAAAGTGGTCGATGTTGCTGATAGTTTCTTCTTCATAGCTGCATGTTGATAATATGGTCATAATATTAGCAAAATGTAACTAAAAGCATGAACTACCGTGGGTGCTTATGTTATCGTAGAATTTCTGGTACTTTTAGTTGAAACTTGGCTGATGGCATTGGCCACAGCAGGTGCTGCATTTAGCTAAATTATGCAGGTACTTGCAACTTTTTGCTAGTTATATGCTTAACCCTGAATCAGGTTTAAGAAGTTTTTGTTCTTTCATAACTTCTGATTATGTTACTTAAGTTTCTGGACAATGAGCATCACAATTAGCATTGTATTGACATGGCAAAATGGACTGGGCAGGCTGTTGATAACTGTTGAAAACAGATACTTTTTTTGCTGTGGATCGAGTTAGTGGTTTGATCCCAAACACCTCTTGTCCCAAAAATTCAAGTCTTTTTATTACGCATGTCAAATATTATCACAATTTTTTTAATTGTGATATTATTTTATAATTAATAGACTTATGTCAGAAACTTGATGCATTAAACGATACACTTTTGACTTTTTCAATATAGTTTGACCCATTTGACCTGTTAGAACAAACATAACCTAAATTGACCCATTTATTGGTAAATGGATCAAAATTTCCATATATGATCATGTCCATTGGCATCATCCAAGTGGAATGCTGATTTAAAACTGTGGTCGAGTAGTTTGTTATGACATTTTAATAAGATGACCGACTTGGTTATTGATGTTAATACTTATTTCTGCGCCAAAAGCTAAAATCATGACAATGTCAATTTGACGAAGATGTCTATAAAAAAAGTATTATTTTTAAATGATTGAACCGAGAATAATGAAATATATGAAGCTTCTCTATACTGTTCTAGAATACGATTTGGCTCTTTTTTACTTCTAGTATCTAGAAGCTAAAGCAAGGTAAATTACAAGAACTTAATTGGAACACTCGGTTAAAATAAACCGCTCGTGCTACAAAATAATGTAATCCCTACTACCGGATCCACTGAAATCATCTGTCCTAAGCCCCTGATGAACCTCCACCACCATCGTGGTCATCACCACAACCGCTGCCATATTTAGGATCAGTTAGACTATGATCACGGCTACCAACAGATGACATTTGGGGTAAGCTACTTTGTTCACAGTGTTGCAACCTTAACGTTAGTGATACCTCATCGTTGATGATTGGGTTCTCGAGTACATTATGAACACTGACTGTGGAACATGCCATTTCCTTGTCATTAGCTTGAGAGGGTGGTGCTGTACTGAGGGTTGTATCTTGTGCTTGATCAAGTAAAGTCTTTTTGGGTGCGAGTTCTGATGAAGAGCTGGAGTCCATTTCAGAATCTGCGGACTCTTCTTGGTATATTTTTTCGACCATTGGCTTCCATAGACGAACTCGTGCATTTATAAACCAGTTTGATACCTGATAAACCAAATGATCATTTCAAGTAAACCATATCACAAGGTCCCAAAATGGCAATGAAGAGTCTAAACATACATCTAGAAATATAAATCAAGTAGCAATTATAGTATGATGGGTATTATGAAAATGTATTAAGCCTACCTGACTTCTAGTCAAGCCTGTTTGTCTAGCTAGCATAATCTTTTCAGGATCTTTGGGATACCTGATTTATATCAAGAAATTGACCCATCAAAGGAAATGAATTTACTATAATTATGAAATTGAAATTTTGATTGAACATTTAGTTAAATAGTGATTGTGTCTAGTTAATCTTGTTTAATATTGTTATGAAAAAAATTGACAAGTCGAAAAGTAATTACGGATTAAGGAAATGCTCAAATAGCCATGCACGTAAAATTGACACAGAGCTTTCAGGAAGCCCTCTTTGTGGCCTCCAAATCTGTTCACGCATCACACCATATTGCTGAGCAGCGTTTCTGTTGTCTGAGCTGTTGATCGATGAATCTCAGCCTGGAAATCACGATTTCATTCCCATTTGAATCCGTCTCACCAATGCTTCTTGATATGACTTTTATCTGGCTGTTAATTGCATCTCTCAAGCACCTAAAATGTGTTGAGATGGTTTGGATAGCGAGTGCTGTATAGGGCCTTGCAGCCCCACATCCAGCTATTACATCAAATGATGATGCAACGATCTGCATTTGATGGTGATATTGTTTGTATCTTCTATCAACCTGTGCATATATAATACATTATAAAGTGTTTTTAAATATGAGTTCTTAAAAAATAAAAACTAAGGTTTATAGCAAGCAATAAAGATTGGATTTGGAAAGATGGGATGCATATTTTCTTTAGCTTTTGTACAGATTTTGGAATATAATAACTATCGTTTGGTGTGATTTACTCTGCTTCCATTTCTTGACCATGGAATTAAGTGAACCCGTGTCAGTGTTAATAAAGAAAACAAGAAACTCACTTCGTTTAACATAGAGGATAGTTTGGTTATCTTGTTCTGCAGTTCCTGTTTTGCAGAAGCTGTGAGCACACTGGAATCCTGTTGGTTTTCCGATTCCCCTTCTTGCGAATCGTTTATATGTTCATGTTTAGGATATTTTGGTTTCATTGCTTTCGTGACATTAACAACCTCATCAAGCAGTTGTTGAGCCACTTTTAAGTACATAGAATCTGAAATCACATTCCCAGTTCCATATTGATTATTCTCGGAATCTTGGATACTTTCTTCCACCAAAGAAGGAAAACCGACTTCACTGTTCTGGTACTGAAAGGAATGGAACTGGAGACCAATGGCGGAATATGCGAACCCATTATCGCATTCTAGTTCTTGATTCACATAACTCTTGTTGCGAGACAGCATTGCAATCATGGATTCCAACATTCGTAATGTCATTCATCATGACATTTCCACCAGGAACCAGAATCTGTAATTCGGAAGAATTCTGCAGATGCTCATTCAATATTTCATTTTGAAACTCGGTATGTAAGTTGACATGTTTTTTATCTATCTTTCTTTTAATTTGTCTGCAGACTGCAAAAGATTAAATCTTTATGAAGGATGGTTCAATTGAACAAACATTAAAGATGGCATCAGACAAACAGTTGGTGAAATGAAACATTAATTGGTGGGAAAAAAAGGACCATGAACATAAAAGCAGCTAGTACTTGATGTTCTGTAAAAAGATTTCCCCTCAGGGTGAAAAATAGAGATAAAAGCAACAATATTTCAGTTTTTACTAAATTTTTCCCTCAAAACTTAACCACATATATTCAAAAGAAAATGAGTTTGCACATGGTATTTCTTTTTAGAAAATTTGCATGATAGGAAGTATGAATATACTGTAAAGTTACCAGAATTGTTTGGCCCTCCAATGATTTTCAGATTGATTCAAAAAATGTAAATAGCTTTGCTATCTTCTTAATGTATAGTGTATGTGTGTCTCAATAAGTATATATGTTTCTTGCACTAAAAAGCTAGTTAGTGTTGATGGTGGTGGTGATATTTGGTTAAGGAGTGCAATCACTAACAGCCAGTTGGTGAACCTAAAGTCCTCCATTTAAGTTCATACCTCTCAAGCATGATAATGGAAGGTATGAGTTGCTACTATATCTACCAAATAATCAAACTTTCTTTTCGCTTTTCATGTTAGCGAAAGGTATGAACACAAACCATATGGATGCGAAATTTACATACATAGCAAATACATGGATTATGTGGTTCAGTCAGGTAGATGTGGCATGAACATCCAGTTTTGCTCAAAACTCATCCCTAGCTACCAAATCGAGCTTTAGAATTGGTTTCGCGTTGTGATGGATTATTGATGCTTCAGTTCATTTAATTATTCTACAACTTACAAAATAAGCTTGTAATGTTGGAAACTGCTTTGCTGTCGTCAAAACTGCTTGGAGAATGTAACTCAGTTTTTTTTTATGGTTCGTAAAATTCTCTTTTCCTTTTTGAACGACAAGGACACAAATCTCAACTTGTTTAGTGTCTCACAATATTTAAATTTCGTGGTGTTAGTAATCTTTTATTATAGAATTACATCATTTTGAATTTGTTTTTTGAAGCCATACCGTTCAAAAAATTTAGGCCAATAGGAGAGGTTGATTTTTGGCGTAAGCGGAATCGAGCGTGATTGGTTAATAAAGTCGAAATTAAATTGATTTTAATTGACTTTAGTTTATTTGGTGTAGAAATTTGAATAAGAAAAAACATATAAAAATATAGGTGTCAATTTGTGAAAACAAAAACTTTAAAAAGATGGGGTAATTAATAAAACTTTAGTGGTTAAATTTTAAAATTGTATAGACCAAGTGTAATATTATAAGTTTGATGTTTTTAATAACTTTAGAAATTAAACAAATATTCCTTTATATTTTATACTCTATACTTTATAACTTAAAAATACAATATATATATGTTGTTTTAAAACACCAACATATAAATATACATAAGATTATAAATGTCATTTTTTCTTATATATGTTTCTTAAAACTCATTTATTTCGTATTAAAAGTATGACAAATGTGGATACAATTTGAATATTAAATACGGCTAAATTATTGAAAGCGAGAATATAATTATCAATTGTAAGTCAGAGTCTTTGTAATATAAGAAAAAAAAAGCGTGATTATTCAAATTGTAAGTAAGAGCTCTTGAAGAAAAAAAAAAAGCGTGATTGTCTTATAACAACTACTCATGTAACTTTTATTTATTTATATAAGGATATGTAGAAAACATTTTTAATAATTTTTAAAGTATATTTAACTTCATCAACGTTTATTATGTCAACTAAACTCGATCTTGTGTATATCATAATATCAATATTGAAATTTAAATAGGAACATCAACATCTATATCAGTTAAATATAGTTGAATCTTGAGTTATCTAACAAAATTTTTTTTACAAAATTTGATTATACAAAATTCTAATGGATATAATGAATAATGAAAAACTCGTGCATCAGTATATAATTATATGTAATTGCCTTTAAAGACATAATAATTAGCATTTATACAAAATATTTTTTTTGTCAAAACCCTGTGCGTACACAGGTATTATAACTAGTTAAAAGACGAAACGAATAACAAAGTCGACAAATAAAGTGGGAATTTTTTTTAAATTGACGAACCAAATACAAATATATCAAATAGAAAATCCTAATTTAAATGTATCAAATTTTAATTGCAAAATATAAAGAAAACCAATGTCATTGATCCTTTTGTGTAAGAAACAATGACCTAATTGTCAAATTCTAATCAACTAAAATTAGTAAACATACCAAAAACTAAATACCAAATTTACCGAACGCCCTTTAGAGTTTAAGTCATTAGTCTAACAATCTCCACCGTGATCTGAACACCTCCACATGTACCAAATCAAACCGATCCAAAAACAAACATCGATGACTTCAAAACGAACAATCACATGTAACAAATTTAAAAAGGTCAACCAAACAAAACCAAATCGGCTCAAATGATCTTCAACAAAGACAATAAAATTCAGGCAACCAACTTCAAAAACTTAACAAACGAAAATCCAAATTTTCAAACTTTTATCGAGACCAAACAAATACTTCAACTAAAAAAAAGAAAACAAAATTCCTTTCTATACCCAAAAGAAAAAAAAAATCCTCTTTACCAACTGGAGAAAACACATTAACAATTTTCAAAAGCGGCAAAACCTTTTGTAATCGGTACTTGTTTGAGCTTTAGTAAGCAGTGTGCAACTGATCTATGAGACTTAATTTTACAATCTTAATAACACCTCTTGAAAGTTTTTCTCCTATAGTATGAACATCAATTTCATAATGCTTAGACTTCTCATGAGACACTAGATTAGAAGCAACTTGAATAGTTTAGCTATTATCTCGGTTTAAAGAAGCGGTAAAGTTTATTCACACCAAAATCCTTCAAAACATTTACTAACCATATTACTTCACAAGTAGTAAAGACCATTCTTTGTGTATTCGGACTCGGTATGTGACTTAGACAAATTAGCTTGCTTTCTTACTTTTCAAGGCACCAATGAATTACCATAAAAAACACACAATCGAGATGAGACTTCCTAGTAACATGACATTTTAGTCGGTCAACATCCACACAACATTTCAAACCAGGACTATCAGTTTTAGTAAACCGAATGCCTAAACCATGATAGGTTTTGAGATATCTTAAAACTCTAAATGCTGCATCAAAATGAGACTGTAATGGACAATGCATGTGTTGACTCAAATAATGAACAACATAGAAAATATCAGGTCCTGTTATAATCAGATACATCAGTTTTCCAACTAATTTTTGAAATCTCTTTATATTAGATAATTTCCTAGCATCTGTTGTCTCTTTATGAGCAAGAGTCACATTAACCTCCGAAGAGAGAAACATGTTTACAATGCCAACATACCAAACTCATCTAACAACTCAAGAGAATATTTTCTACGAGATATACACAAACACATATCATGTTTCAATATTTCTATACCAATGAAATATTTAAGCACACCCAATATTTGATTCAAAACTTACTACTCATAAACACCTTAAACACATCAATAGCATTTTGTTATATCCGGTTATCAAAATACTATCAACATATACCAACAAAGCAATAAACACATGATAGCATCAAATAGTCGATTATCTTAACATCAATATCTTTGGTTTAAGCTCATAGTTATGGTAATTTAATATCGATATGAACTAAATAATGCTTATTGTTTCATAGGTGGTGTTATCTAGAGTAATGGAGCGAAAGAAGGAATAATCGATGAATACCTTGATGGCATCGAGTAACTTACGGTGTAACTTGTTGAGGTATTTACTGGCGTAGGCATGATGCAAGTACTATGCCATAGAATGGTTATTGGAAGAAGCATCGTAATTGACGTGTTGACCAAATGTGGAGGTTACTGAGTAACCTCGTCGACGCAACTACACGTAATCACTACGGTATTTTGAATAAAGTCTAGTGTAAAGATTGTTACGGCGTAACCACTCACTTTAAGTTACGCCATAACTTAGTCGTACCAGTGTACCTATAAATACTTCACGACGTCGGTCTTGGAAGCCATCTCCTTTTCCCAAAACCCAACTAGGGTTTGGGAGAACAATTCTAAAATCAAGAAAATAATGAGAATGAAAAGATCAATTCCACTAGTAGTTCAATTCCATTTGATTTACAAACTAGTTATCATGCTAGCTTCATTTGTAGTCTGGATTTAAACGTGTTTCAGAACATAATAATTATGATACTTTAGCTTTGATGTTTACTAATTGGTTTGCTTACTTCATTGTTTAGATTATTCTCATTGTGTGTTTGATGATCCTTGGGATCCCGGTTGGGGTATGAAAATGGGGTTGAATGTGTATAGGTAATGCGTGACCATCCAAACCCATGTGTAGGATTGATTGTAGGATGACCGTTCCATTCCTTAACAATTGATTGACCTATGATCATTAGGCATCCCTAGTAAAGAACCCAATTAGGTACCCATGCCATGGCAATGAGTGCCACTTATTGACATGAGGTAGTCCTTCTTGAACCCTTGCACTTATTTGTGCAAGCTATTGTGCAACCGGACCAAGGTGTATTATAGGTGTTTGTGACAAATAAAATATACATTAGTGTTTAAGGAGTTTTACTAGAACACATCTTTTGAATAAGTAGGATGATTTAATGACCGAGAACCGAGTACCGGTTAATTCCTTCGGGTTCATTCCACTCAAGGATCATAGGTCGGGATCGAGGACCAATCGAACCTTTGACCATAGATTCCTCTAGACAATTTGATAAGTAAACATTGCATCGAGTAGTAACATAATAGTAGGAAGCAACACCTCTTCTTCGATTACTTTTCATCACTTCAATTCTTTAGTTTACAATTCGGTTTCGACAACAAATTGCTTTCTTGATGTTTAAAATAGATTAACACCATATTCACCAGCCCTAAAGCTCTTGGGAACGACACTCGAATTTACCTAGGTTATACTACTTGCGATCGAATTTACTTTGCCCGTTAGAGTGTGTTAGTGCTTAGTAATTTTTAGTTTATAAATTTAAAACATGATACAACGCATGAACACATTTTCGAATTATTAACAAACAAAGAATAGTCATAAATGCTCTACACAAATCCATTTTCACATAAAGCTTGAGACAACTTGTCATTCCATATTCTAGGAGCTTATTTTAACCCATATAAAGACTTAACATGCTTGCACACTTTAGTTTCATTTTCATTAAAATAGCCAAGAGGTAAGGACATGTAAACTTCTTCACATAAATTACCATACAAAAAAAAAATTATTCACATCAAGTTGATATAAACACTAATCATTTTGAACAACTAAGTTGAATAATATTTTACACTTTGTGGAAAACTAGAAGGGGGGGTTGAATAGTTTTGCCGATTTTAAGTTAATTTCAAAAACTTTAGATTCGATGTTATGTGAAATCATGTGGATGGATAGAAAGTATAGATCAATAAGTAATGTAAGTAAAGAAAGCAAGTAAAGTAAAGGATAAAATGACACAACCGATTTATAGTGGTTCGGCTACAAGGACACCTTCCTTGCCCTACTCACTCCCGAATCACCTACTCGAGTTCAAGCACTATGTCAACAAACTCCTTCAACTCGGCGGAGAAGCCTTCTGGCGTCGCTTACACTTTTTCGGTACAAAGCTAAATACCGAGTCCTTAACACGGAGGACCAAACCAACACAACTATAACACAACAACTATGTGAAATATGAAATACAAGATCTTGCTGAAATCTTGTGGAAGAACTAATCAATCAAGGACCTCTTGCTTGGATGACTTGTAGTATCTCGTGATCTCGCATTTGAGAAGGACCTATATGAGAATCACAACAAAAGAAAGAAGAACTACTATATAGATCAAGAGATCTGAGATTAAAAGAGAGAAATAGTATATAAGAGAGTTTGTAAGAAGAGGGGTGAGTTACAATGAAGAAATGACTCACTATTTATAGGCAAAACTTCACTATTGTTCCCCTGATCCCACGGATCCCTTACATGAGGGATCCGTCCGATTATAAGCGGGGATCCGTAGGACGCTCCTCCTAAATGGGTTATGGGTCATGGATCATGAGTCATAGACTTTGGTTCATGGGTATCCAAATAGATACAATGTATCTAGAAGATGCAATGCATCTAGTCAATGGGTCATGGGTTAGCTCCATGGGTTATGGATATGCTCCATGGGTATGGGTATGGGTCATGGGTTATGGTTTTTACCCACCCTAATAAACTATTACAATAAATGAATTATTACAACAATTTTGATAAATGACTATATATGTAAATGCTTTACAAAAATAACATGTATCCTTATAATTTTACTTATGATAACTTTATATTCATTATCAACAAAACACAAAGAGATCGCTAAATATGAATAAACGTTTTTACGATTTATTTGTATTAACAATCTCCCCCTTTTTGTTGATGACAAAATACAATGTTATGATGAGTAAAACTTAAGATTAGATGTATGTTTTGAAAGCATATTAAGTTTTACTTCTTCTTCCCCTTTTTGTCGAAACAAAAGTGAATCTAACGAAGAAATAAAGTGTGGAAAAGAATATAATCCACGAATCACTAACTCCCCTTGACGGTAGCTCCCCTATAAAAGGCGTCGGTGAGAAATATAATACCTACAAAGAAAAGTTAGTAGTAACATGCAATATAATCTTGTGATTGTGAGAAACAAGATGGAGAGCCAAGGTATGTAAACAAAGCCTTGTAATAAAATGACAAAGTGTAGTGGTATATAGGCCACATACAAACATGTAAAAACTAAGAACAAGGTTTGTTCTTTAAAATGACTAAAAAATAGAAAATAGTAATATCATTCCTTCCATGCTTGCATAAGGTTAATTATGGAAGTTTTGGTGAGTGATGATGTTGATGCGATCAAGGATGTGGTTAAGTATGAATCGCATCTAGTCCTAATTTCCATTTCAAGTTCCTAGTGGATTGGAAATGTTCACAATGTAAATGATGTTGGTATTGTGTGTGGATCGTTTTCGAGTTAGTTTGATTTGTGAAAGCGGAATATGTGGTGGAAAAGTTGGAAAATATGGATCAAAGTCCATTATGTTTGTAAGTGGTGGAATATATGAACCTAGATGTTGTTGTAAGATAATGGGAGCTAAAGGTGGGGAAGTTGCAAGATCTTTGTAAAGTGTGTTTGGAGATGTTGGTGGTGTTAAAAAGACTAGTTTTTTTTTGGGTTAGAAGTTTGTGGACTAGACACGGGTAGTGGGGTTGTTTTCAGAGTTTGAAGAAGTTTCGATAGGGTAATCTTAGGTGGAGACTTGATAGGTGATGGTGGTGATGTACTTGTTGGAGATGATGGAGGTGATACTATGGAATCATGTGGTGGTGAATGGGTAGTTGCTGATGAACTTCTTGACAATGGTTTGGCTAAACAACAAGGTCGGATGTTAATCCGTGTGATTTTTCTAGATTTGGGTGGTGGTACTACGGAAGGTGGTAGGATAAAATTTTGGATTTTTTGAAGAGGATTGTGTTGCACTAGGTGATCCATCAATGTTGGAAGATCTTTTGGATAACATGATGATGATTGTGTTAATACAAATAAGCCGTAAAAACGTTTATTTATATTTTACGATCTTCTAATTTTTTGTCGATAACAAATGTAAAATCATTTTAACGAAACAAATAAAATACGTAAATAGTTTGAGTCAATAGTTTACCAACACACTTACGATTTCACATAAAACACTAAACAAGTAAAAGTGGTTTTATGATTTAGTAATACATATGTACAACAACTAGTGTTTACATATTGGGCAAATATATACATAACTAGTATGTATCATAATGGGTAATACAATGGGTAGAAGTTTAAGTATTTGACCCATTGACTAAATACATTGAATGTGGTTGGGTAAAACCCAAATTTCATGACCCATACCCATGGAGCATAACCCATAACCCATTGCATGACATCATGCATAAGTCATAAATGGATATTATCCATGACCCATGGTTTTAACCCATGACCCATGGACTAGATGCATTGCATCTTGTAGATACATTGTATCTACTTGGATACCCATGGTCTAAAGTCTAGGACCCATGACCCATAACCCATGCCCATGACCCAAAACCCATGGGCAAGAGGATCGTCCACAGTTCCAGGATTACATGGACGGATCCCTCAGTGAGGATCCATGGAGCGATAGCATTTTTCCTCTATAAATAGTGAGCCACTTCTTCATTGTAACTCACCCTTTCACATATATTTTCTCTTTGAGTTGTAAACTCTCTAATCACATATCCAAGTGATATTTGTATGTAGTTTTTTTTGTGTGATTCTCTAGGTTCCTCTTAAAGGCGAGATCACCACCTTTTGAAGTCGAGCAAGCTCAAGTCCATGAGTTGCCATGCTTCGTCATCATCAAAACTACTGAGGTTCTCTTGTTGATAGTTCTCTTCTTTCTCATTAGAAGTGTAGTGTTGAAGATATAAGTGAAAGATGTCTAAAGGGTCAAGACGAAGACATTAGTAAAAGGTGTCGAACGTCCGTATTAAAAGCACTATTGAAGGGTGTTTAGAAGTCAAGGTTAAAGGCATTAGTGAAGGGTGCCTAGAAGTCAAGACACAAGGCATTAGTGAAGGGTTCCTAGAAGTCGTGTCAAACGCATTAGTGAAAGGTGCCTAAGGTGTACATTCGATATGGTGTGTTCGATGTACAAGATAGATTTGTATTGGGTCAAAGGATATTGATATCCTTGTTGATGTTGTCATAAGGAGTGGATCTCCTTAGAGATAGGATTTGTGTAGTGTTGGGTAGTAGTTCCTTCATTGTAATGGAACTCGGTATCTAACCTAATACCGGATAAAGGGTAGGCGGCGTTGTGATATGTTTGGTACTACCTCGTGGAAGAACCGGTATCTAGCCTTGTACCGGATAAAGAGTAAACAGCGTTGTGAAGGCTTCTCCGCCATAAGGAGTTGGTGTCGTGTAGTGTTTACAAACTCTCGAGTAGGTGACTCGGGGAGTGGAGTAGGGCAAGGAAGGTGTCCTTGTGGCGAACCACTATAAATACTCGCGTTGTGGTTTTGTGCTTCTTACTCCTTATCTTTTATTACATATTTTATATGCTTGTCTATCAACATCCAACACACATGTTTAAATAGATTGACATAAGTCGATCTAAATAATTCAAAGCGAAGTTTTAATCGGTAAAACTATTCAACCCCCTTCTAGTTTTCCACAGTTGAATGTGAGGTTGAGAGTGATGGATATGCAAGCATTTTGGGAACCTTATTTATAGAAAATAGTGCATTGTAATGAATGCTTGACCCAAAATATGGACTAAAACCTAATGATTAGATATGAATTTAAGGCATGTGATCATGAGAACACAAGCATTAAGTAACATGCTCATTAGTGAAAAAGGTAAAATGATGAAAATATGAAGGTTTATAGCCAAAGTGAGAAAAATAGAAGAAAAATTCAGCTTATGTCCCACAGTTCCCACAGATCCTTCCTTTGAGGGAACCGTCCAGCGTTAATGCTGGGATCCGCGGTGCTTGTGACTCAGGCAACTCAAATTTTTTCTTTTGGAAACATTTGTGCCTAGTGTGTGCCTATATGCAAACCATTTGGAGTTGCGGTTATCTCGACTCCTAAAAAGAAATAGAAAATAAACTAGAAGTGAAAAAACATATTATTATGTGAGATAACCCGAGTGCTCCTAAATTCATTGTTGCTTAAATGAATGTACCCGAAAACACATATTAGTTATGTGTTCCCTTTAGCATTCAAAGACATGAGATGCAATGAAAACAGGTTTTTACTTTGTATTAATAATGAAAAAGGTTTTGTCCTAGATGTGAGAAATAGCTTTTAGGAAAATGATACGGGAAGAAGTATCTTTTAGAAAGCATTTCAAAAAAAGTTTCTTGTTTAAAGGAAAAGTTTATCTTTTAGTTAAGAAAAATAGGTATGAAATTACGTGTTGTAAATAAAATTTACCTTGGGTTTGAAAATTCCCATATTGTTTGTGAGTTGTGTGTGAAATAGATATCTAGACTCGAGAAAAGAAGGTAAGGCTAACGTTTACATACCATGTAGAGTTGAGAAACTAATTCGACGATTGTTCCATGAGACCAAGACCAAGGCGAAGCAAGTTGAATTGTTCCCGCTTCAACGGTTTGGTGAGGGCGTCGGCTATGTTGTCTTCGGATGCCACCTTCTCAATTGAAATGTTTCCCTTTTGAACATTGTCTCTTAAGAAGTGATGGCGGATCTCTATATGCTTGAGTGCGAGAGTGCAACACGGTTCTTGCTTAAGTCAATAGCACCTTTGTTGTCTCATAGAATGGTTATGTCACTTAGATGAATATAAGTAGTCAACTAACGCTTGTTTCATCTATAGTGCTTGTTGGCATGCTTTGGCGGAGACATATTCGGCTTGATTGTTGATTATACCCTTGGGAAATGAGTCTAGCTTTGTTTCTAGACACTACACGTTTGCATCTAACTTGTTTTATATACCCATTTAGTTCCTATTATGGTTTGGTTATTAGGTGGAGAGACAAGGGTCCAAACATCGTTAGAAACAAATTGATTTAACTCTTCTTGCATAGCCATTACCTAACTTTCATCTTTTATGACTTCTTGTGTACTTTTAGGTTCTATGGTTGAGACAAAACAAAATAAACTACTTTGGTTTTGGACTTGAGATCTTAAGGTTCTTTCATTTAACTTTCCTATGATCTTATCTACGGGGTGATCTTTAGACTCTTTAATATTGACGATTTCATTGTTTAATGATTCATCTTCTTTGTTTATATTTTCCTTGATTTCTATAGCTTCACTTCGATTATCTCGTCATCAACAAGAGGTTGGGTAGGTTTAGATGGACTTTCATCAAGTTTTACGTTTAATGATTCTTCAACCTTCATTGTTTCTTTATTTAATATAACATAAGCTTTACTATTAGAGAGTAACCTAAGAAGATACCTTCGGTTGATTTAGAATCAAATTGATTAGGTAATCTTTAGTGTTAAGTAGAAAACATTTGCTACCAAACACTCTAAAATGTTCTAACGTAGGCTTCTTGCCTCAAAGTAAATCGTAAGGAGTTTTACCTAAGAATGGTCTAATTAAGACTCGGTTAAGTATGTATATTGATGTATCAACGTGTAACACCCCAATTTGTACAGTGGAGCATTCGAATTAGTGGGGTGCTACTAATTGGTATCACAACAAAAGTATAGAACGGTTGTTTTACATTAAGAAAATTCATGAGCAGGATGTATAAAGTTTACATTATTCAAAAATAGTCGAAATCTGGCCCATAATAATAATAAAGCGGTCCCAAAGTGTCATAGTATCCTATGACCATGTCATGCTATGCCATAAGCCTCCAAAGTAAGATGTCACGTTAAACACGAAAATACATGCTAAAAATGTCAACACGAGGTTGGTGAGTTCATAGGTTTGAAATAAAGTAGTAAATCGGTTTTGTTGTGCATTTGGTAAACAAGTAGGACATATGTATAAGTAATAGTGTTGATCAAGTAGTAAAATGAAATGCAATCCACATCATATAATCCACATCATATAATCCACATCGGAAATCCGACCACCACGTGGTCCCGCACAATAGGAATCAATCGGTTATTATCGCAAACCATTTGGAGCTAAACTATTGGATAAATGTAATCATATGTATCCAAATACATTGGGTGCCTCTGCCAAGATGAACTGGTGCCTTTATCCAAAGATGAACTATGAACCTTTGATCATGATGCACACAAATTACATACACATGTATGTCCAAAATGAAATAATATGAATTTAGCACAGTATGATATAATGTTATTGTAATGATAATTGAATAAGCGAATAAGTTGTTTAGCGAAGCACATAAAGTTTACAAGAATCAAGTCATTTGCAAAAGCGGAATTGAGTAAACAAGCATGTATTCTCCACAAAAGTTTTTCAAAACAAGTAAAGTAGGGGCCATGAACTCACCTCGATATGAAGTAAAGCAAGAATCACAATGACACGGTGGCACCAAGAAGCATAACACAGCGATATCGAAATGCAGTGCGATGGTGCGAGATCGACACAACCTAATAAGTATATAGTTATCTCGAATAAATATAGCGAGCAAATGAATTTCGAAACACAACGTGTCTTAGTTTTAAATGATTACTCATATCGATATCTTATAAAGGTTTAGTGTTGTTTCTCGTAAGAAAAGTTTAATATTAACGTTTCGTGTGGTGGGTAAGAAAGCAAAGACTGACATGTAACTCACACCAAACATAACTCACACTATAGCTTTATGTATATCCCAATACATAATAAGGAATAGTCAATGAATATTGACCAAGACTCAAGAACACACACCCAAGCAATAACACTTATAAAAAAAATTAAACAAGTAGGGTTCAATTAGCAAATAAGTGAAAAGGTAAATGAATGGTTAAATTTTAGACATTTATTCGATATCCCAAATAGTTTTATATGAAGATGTATGTAATATATAATATAATAAAACATAGGTTATAATGAATTAAATAGAAAAATGATTTTGTATTAAATAAAATTATACTTCGCCTTATTAATGGTTTTAAATCAAAAGTTTATACATGATAGTTTAATATGATCCGTTTATCAAAACACGTTTAGATAGTTAGTTAATCCGGTTAAATGAGTTTAGATAATTTAAAAGAATGAAAGTGTTTAATAATCGTTCGTCCATGTATATTTAGTCCGATAAGTAACCGATAACTAGTCAATTAATTTTCCAAATGATATCAATCCATTATATGTCCAATGTTCGTCAAATCAATGTCCAAAGTATATAATTTTATTAAGCATCCGTATTCAATATAAAATCCTCCATTATATCTAAAACTTACCCAAAGGTACTTTGTCGAGACCAAACCAAAATATATTATTACCGTTAAATAAAGTTTAGACCAACTAACACTTCAAATAACAAAATTCCAATTACCAAAATCACTTACTTGCTTTCGAAAAACAAATTAAACAACCTTTTTGTGGCTACACTCACTACTTCAATAAGCTAGAAAAAATTAAGTTTAAACCAATGCAAACACAACCCGACACCCTACTTGGATGGGGTTGAACAAGGACTCGAAACAATCGGGCAAAACAACAAATACACCCTACGTGAGTCGTGACTAACTTGATGTAAAACCCAACAAGACCTAACATACGCATGACACATTCAACTTATAAAACAATAATTTATAAAGATACATACAAACTAGCCGCACAAATTATAGTGACATACTTACATATATTGAAATTATTAATAATCGAATCTCATCATTGATACAATGCGCACACATACAAATAAATTAGCCTAACAAGTCGTTACCATTCCAAATAAGATATGTCAATCACCCTTAATCGCTTCCAATTCATCAATAACGCACCGCAAATGAATACACAAAGCGAATCCAGTGACTCAAATCAAACACTCATTTGTGACTTTCTTACCACTGAAGCTTTATCCAAACACGTTTTTTATTTCTTTTTAACAAAGGTTCATCTCGCGGATAATTTTACAAAAGCGTTTTCATCCGATCTAGCATCCACAACCATTATTATGAACCTTTTGTATTGGATAGAACTAACAAAATAAATAGAAAATAAAAATAATTTTGTGACGGCATACCAAGAATAACGAGAAGAGTGAGATGAGGCAGAGATGGTGGTGGCGGCGGTGATTAACACTGACCAAACTCGGAACCCTAACGGGACATCAAACTAACAGCATGACAACAAACATCCCTTGGTCTTGACAACGATCCTTGATGTATGGTGGCAAGAAGGTGGAGTGGCCGGACATGGAACGGCAGCTTGGTGATGGTAGCCGTGTGGTGTGGTGATGGCGGTTGAAAGATGAAGAGGAGGTTGTGATATATTGGTGGTGATTGTGATGGGATGAGGTGGTTTAGTGGTGGTGGCGACGGAGGGTGGTCGGAGGTGGGGGCGGCTGCGGAAGTGTAGTAGCGACTAGGGTTTGATATAATCCAAAATGAGGAGCCCTAGTGATAGATGTATATATAATGAAAGTATAAAACAAAGTGTAGATGTCTTAAATGTATAGGGTAGCGGGGTAATATTAGGTGCGGGGACCATTTGTGCAATTTGAGTAAACTTTTGTAAAATGGATGTTCGAGACACGTTAGGAGTCGATACTTGATCGTTTTAGGGCACAGTATACGCCATTCGTTTAAAATAAATTTTCCACGAAAAATAAGTATTTACCGACTAGTTGTTTATAAATGGTATAGAAATCACGTTTAAATTATTTACTAGTTTAAGGTTAAGTTATGCGTTGAGCGGTTTCCATGTTTCTTGAAATAATCTCTCGTATTCGATTTCAAATTGGCTCGAAAAAGTCTTAAATGGCAAAACAAGTAATAATAAATATAATTTATTATTAAAATGGGTTTCGAAAATTCTTGGATGCTACACACGGCATTGCATCAAAATTTTAAAGAATAGATTGCTCATTTATCATAGTCGACTCATTTCTTGTAGGGTTCTATTTTTCCTTTCAACTACCCCATTCGATTGTGGATTGCGAGGGCGAGAAATTGTAAGTAATACCATTAGCGTCACAAAAAGCTCCAAATTGCACTTCATTATCAAATTCCCTACCATGATCCGTTTTAATAGACACTATAGGACTTCCTAATTGTCTTTGGATTTTCTTACTTAATATTTCAAAGTAATCGAGCGTTTGGTTTTATTCCTTAAAATTTAGTCCATGTGTACCTAGAGTAATCATCCACTATGACCAAATTATAGTAGTTACCTCCATAACTACGAATAGCGGATGGACCAAATAAATTCATGTGAAGTAGTTCTAGAAACTTAGTAGTAGAGCCCATATTTTTAGCTTTGTGACTAGCATGGACTTGCTTTCCTCGTTACAAGCATCACAAAAATGATGTTCGTATTTTAATTTTGGTATATCTCTTACTAGTTCTTTAGATGATAGCGATTGAAGAAGTCACATATTGGCATGACCCAATCTTGATGCCATAAGGTGAGTATCATCCATAGAAGTAAGACAAAGTTTGTCTTTAGGTTCATTACCGATTTTAATGACATAGACTCCATGTTTTCTAATGCCTCTTCCTATAGTAATAATGTTTTCAATATTTTACTACGGTTTCACTAAAAAGCCGTTACACTTTTTATCACATATTTGGCCTATACTTAGAAGGTTGAAGTTTAGGTTTTCTCGTGACACACATCATTAATGGTTAAAGATTTGTGAGAAATTGTACCTTCTGATGTTTTTGCTCTTGCTATTACCAAATACCACATTCCCTCCATTGAAGGATTAGGTATGTGGAAAACAAGTCTTTATTACCGGTGGTGTGCCTCGTGCCGCTATCCTTGATCCATTCATCCGGATCTAGGTGGGCCTTTAAGCACACCTAAAAACAATTAACTCAAAGTTTGGTCCCCATTTGTTCATGGGTCCATTAGTGTTATACATTTCATTCATGTTAGGCATATATGGAAAAGGTGAGAATGCATTCATGGTGTAAAGTTTTGAAGAGGAAAACCGTTTTGTACATTAGGATTCCATCCCATTTGATGGTGGTTGCTTCTCGGATAAACATTATTAGGTCTTCTCATAAATGTGTTTGGTTTTGAAAAGGATTGACCTTTGTTTCTCATGAAACTTTGATTATGTTTAAGTGGTGGTGGGTGTCTAACGATAATGTAGGTTGGTTTCTTCTTGTTAACGATAACAAAGTCGGTTCTAGATGAAGTATCTACATTATTTCTCATTTACATCTACATACCCATGGATCCCAGTTTTACTGGACGGATCCCTTTCAAGGGATCCATGGGATCCGTGACTTCTGATAGCTTGTTTTTGATTGCTTTGACTAATTGTGTTTCTTTATTCTCGCTAGTTAATGCATTATGTTCCCGAAAACCTAACCCCTTTTGATTGTTTCATGTTTTAACACTATCTAATATTGTATTTAGAATATTAGTATTCATTCTAGCAATCTTGGAATCAAGATTGTCAACTAGTGTTTGAAGTTGAACACAAAACTCACATTCCCCACTTGCTATCTTCCTTTTTCTAAGCGTTTTAATTTGCCTTTTAACTCAATGACTACCTTTTCTAAGCGTTCATTTTGTTTTCAAAATCTTATTTTTTTAATTACTTTTAGACTAATTTTGCAAAGTTTATCATATTCACAATGCAATGAATCATCATCTAATGATGAGCTACTATAATAGAGATTCGGCACATACCTCGGTTGAGTCATTTGCCATGAGACAAATTTCTTCGTCCTCCTCTCACTCATTCCCCACGAACCACTCACTAATGAAGTGATTAAGGTCCCATTTAAAACATGCGCGTTCATCCCTTGCTTTCTTATCGTCTTTGCCTTTCCGGAACCCCTTCTTGTCATCATATGGTTGCTTGACATATCTTCCCTTTCTTCAAGAACTTCTTGAAATCCCTTACCGCCATAGCGTATTCTTCGTCATCACTATCCGAAAAAGAGTTTTCTTCATCGCTTGAGACCTTATTGGCTTTTAAGGCAAGAGACTTGTGCTTCTCTTTCTTTTCTTTTGAGGCTTGAAATCTTTAGCGAGGACAAGCTCATAGACCTTTAGATTGCCTATGAGTTCGTGAGGGTGAGGATTGATAAGTCTTTTGATTCTTGATGGCCGTCACCTTTGATCTCCACTTGGATGGAAGTGCCCTTAGATATCTCCTAACATGATTCACGACTAGAGAAACACTCATCAAGTGCTTGTAATGATGTAATTATAGTATTAAAGTTAGCAAAATAATTATCTATATTATCCTCATCCGATAATGAAAATTGTTTATATTGTTGAACAAACAAATCTATTTTATTGATTTTAACTTGTTGATTTCCTTGATTAGTTACAACTAAAGAATTCCAAATTTATTTAGAGGTTTTAAGCATAGAAATTATTTCGAATTCCTTTATGGGTAAAGCATTGTATAAAACTATTTTAGCTTCACTATTTTTGGAAAGATTTTTCTTTTGATCATCGGAAAGTTGATCATGAGGTGTGTTTATTAGATTTCCGGTTTTATCATCTTTTGTAGTGGCTTCAAAGTCGCCTTCAACAATGATGTACCAAAGATCAATATCTTTTGACTTCACATACGTTTTGAATTTATTTTTCCAATAAATAAAACCATTGTGGAGGCCGCTGCATAGATTGCCCTTCTTTATAATTTTCACAACCCATTGTGATCGAAAAGTTTTTAAAATACTATTAACTTTAAAACTTTTGTAACTAGCTTTTGATGCCAATTGTGGAAAACTAGAAGGGGAGTTGAATAGTTTTGCCGATTTTAAGTTAGTTTTAAAAACTTTAGATTTGATGTTATGTGAAATCGTGTGGATGGATAGAAAGTTAAGATCAATAAGTAATGTAAGTAAGAAAGCAAGTAAAGTAAATGATAGAAATGACACAACCGATTTATAGTGGTTCGACTACAAGGACACCTTCCTTGCCCTACTCCACTCACAGAGTCACCTACTCGGGGTTCAAGCACTATGTCAACAAACTCCTTCAACTCGTGAGAAGCCTTCACAACATCGCTAACACTTTTCCGGTACAAAGCTAAATACCGAGTCCTTAACACGGAGGACCAAACAACACAACTATAACACAACAACTATGAAATATGAAATACAAGATCTTGCTGAAATCTTGTGGAGGAACAAATCAAGGACCCCTTGCTTGGATGACTTGTAGTATCTCGTGATCTCGCCTTTGAAAAGGACCTATATGAGAATCACAACAAAAGAAGAAGAACTACTATATAGATCAAGAGATCGAGATTAGAAGAGAGAAATAGTATATGAGAGAGTTTGTAAGAAGAGGGTGAGTTACAATAAAGAAATGGCTCACTATTTATAGGCAAAACTTCACTACTTTTCCCGGATCCCACGGATCCCTTACATGAGGATTCGTCGATGTAAGCGGGGATCCGTAGGGCCTCCTTAAGTGGGTTATAGGTCATGGGTCATAGACTTTGGTCCATGGGTATCCAAATAGATACAATGTATCTAGAAGATGCAATGCATCTAGTCAATGGGTCATGGGTTAGCTCCATGGGTTATGGATATGCTCCATGGGTATGGGTCATGGGTTATGGTTTTTACCCATCATAATAAACTATTACAATAAATGACTATATATGTAAATGTTTTACAAAAATAACATGTATCATTATAATTTTACTTATGATAACTTTATATTTGTTATCAACAAAACACAAAGAGATCGCTAAATATGAATAAATATTTTTACGATTTATTTGTATTAACACACTTCTCATTATTACAACACGACTAAAACTTTCCTCATAGCTAATTCCTTCTCCTTAACTATAAACTTTAGCCACTAACCTTTCCTTAAACCTTTCGGTTTCACAAGAAGCTTTATATTTTATCTTATATACCCATCTACAACCTACTAGTTTTCTACCGGTTGGTAAATCATTTTAAGTCCGAGTTTTATTTCTATTTAGAATTCCATTTCCTTATTCATAGCTTTGAACCAGTTGCTATCTTTTATAGCTTCATTATAAGAAATAGGTTCAATAAACTTGTTAAGATTTGATACAAAATAAAAACTAGCGTTATCAAGTCTAGAATAGTTAACAACTTTGTCAATTCTTTACTTCACATTATGATTAAGCACAAAATCATTGAACTTAACAGGAAGGAGCATTACCATCACTATAGACATGATCTTCCTATTCATCATTAGGGCTTTATAGTGTCTTATTGTTTTATTAGACTCAAAAAGTAATTAAAGCATTTTCAAAAAGTTAAGATGATTTAAACAATTTTGTTCATCATTTGTTTACATAAGGTGCGTATTGAGGGTGGAGATAGCTAATGTAAAACCCTAAAATAAGTAAGCGTGTTAAAGACTATTTTATCCCTCAAACTTAATATTTATTAAACACATAAAATACGTCAAGTTAATTAAATACAACTTTAACCTAACTCGAAATAATCAACTTTAACCTATCTTTTATAGCTTCATTATAAGAAATAGGTTCAATAAACTTGTTAAGATTTGATACAAAATAAAAACTAGCGTTATCAAGTCTAGAATAGTTAATAACTTTGTCAATTCTTTACTTCACATTATGGTTAAGCACAAAATCATTGAACTTAACGAGGAAGGAGCATTACCATCACTATAGACATGATCTTATAGACATGATCTTCCTCTTCATCATTAGGGCTTTATAGTGTCTTATTGTTTTATTAGACTCAAAAAGTAATTAAAGCATTTTCAAAAAGTTAAGATGATTTAAACAATTTTGTTCATCATTTGTTTACATAAGGTGCGTATTGAGGTGGAGATAGCTAATGTAAAACCCTAAAAATAAAAGCGTGTTAAAAGACTATTTTGTCCTCAAACTTAATATTTATTAAACACATAAAATCGTCAAGCTAATTAAATACAACTTTAACCTAACTCGAAATAATCAAATTTAACCTATCTTTTATAGCTTCATTATAAGAAATAGGTTCAATAAACTTGTTAAGATTTGATACAAAATAAAAACTAGCAGTATCAAGTCTAGAATAGTTAACAACTTTGTCAATTCTTTACTTCACATTATGATTAAGCACAAAATCATTGAACCATCACTATAGACATGATCTTATAGACATGATCTTCCTCTTCATCATTAGGGCTTTATAGTGTCTTATTGTTTTATTAGACTCAAAAGTAATTAAAGCATTTTCAAAAAGTTAAGATGATTTAAACAATTTTGTTCATCATTTGTTTACATAAAGTGCGTATTGAGGGTGGAGATAGCTAATGTAAAACCTAAAAATCGACACACCTTATGTCTAAATATATGTCACACGTTGCTAAGGTTTCATGGGCCGAAAAATATACAAGAAATACAAAACACTACACTTAAGTTTAAGCCCATCATATTGATAACTTGGAAAGTAAAAATTCTGTTTTATCCCCTTAATTCAGCCGATTATTCCCCCCATTTACCTATTTAAGTTTCATTTTTTTACCCACAATAAACACACTCAAATAAACACATAAAACCCTTAACTAAAAAGTGGCGGCTCCTCCTTTGTTTTCTCCATTTCCTGTCGACATCAAGGGTATCCATGAGGCTGTGATCGAGGTGGGTATGGACTGCTTGTCGTGAGGTTTGGCTAGGTCAAAGGGAGGCTTGGTGATTGTTGTGTCGGGTGCTAGGACAAAAGGGGTTCTTGGTGGTGGGGTTCTAGGGAACAACAAAGGAGGATTGTAAGGCGTCTAGGGAGGTCATGAATCGTGGTTTTGGTGCAAAGAAATTGCTTGGTTTGGTCGTGGGTGTGGCTGCTGCTTTGGTCGTGAATCGCTAGGGCTAAAGGGTGTTAGATTTGTTTTGTTTATTTCTTGTTTCCTTCATCTTTTGCACGCTTCAAGGGGTAATATAATTAATCCCTCATCTCGTACTTTTCTTCTATTGTTTTGTGTATTGGTTGCATGTTTTTCAAAACCTTGAATGCTCATCTATACACAATTAATGTCTCATAAAATGATAACTAATGTCACATAAAATCATGATTTTATCACATGATATGACAAATCGAAGACCATATAAATCGAACTATATAGATACCATGGTTAAATCTTTTCGACCTAAAAGGCTAACACACAAGGGACGTATAATTTTTGTATATTGAATTCGTAATGGGTTAAAGCGTAGCGGTTATCAAAAACTAAGCCTAGGGATATATATATATATATATTGTTAATAAAGTTAAGGGTTGGTTTTATAATTAATTGTTAGGAATTAGAAATTCCAGTATTAAAAGTCGGTCACCTCAGTATATGTAATCGTTAAAGCTCGTAGTCGTAGTTATTTTAAGTTAAGTAGTATTTAGTTAAGTAACACCGTGGAGGACAGACGGGTCTTTACCCTTGTATGCACGATCCATGACCCGTTGTGTGGCGTTTTATGTAAGACTATAAATACTCTCTACCTCCCAAGGTAGAGTTGGAGCTCATAATAATATCTTCACTTTCTCTCACTAGATTCCCTAAACCTCTAACTTTCTCTCTAAAACTCGATTCATACGCCACTTTGTGTTATGGTTTGATGTGTATGTGAAAACTAATATCTAACAATTGGTATCAAGAGCCATGGTTAGATCATATAATGCACATCTTTGGATTTCTAGTGGTTTTAGGTGGTTTTGAGTTTGAAAAGTTTAGTGGTTTATGCATCATTTGGTTGATTTCTTGTGGTAAATCTTGGATTTTGTTAGTACTTTTATGTTTAGAATCATCACAAGTGTTTAGGTTTTCATTTGGTAAGCTTGAATCATCTTGGTTGGGTTGTTTTGGATTGAAAAGTGATGTTTATGTGGTTTTTCTTGCTAGCGACTTGATATACGGATCTCTTTCTTCGTAGCGACTTGCTTCACAATTTTGTAGCGAGTTCTGATTTTGGAGCTAGCGACTTAGACCTAACAATTAAAAGTACAAGTAGTGGACTCTCCACTACGGGTAGCGACAATTGGTAGCGAGTTGCTCTTTATCGACTTGAATCTTTAGCGACTTGAGTGGCAATGCGCCAAAATTTTGCTAGCGACTTGAGGCTTAGCGAGTTACTACTTAGCGACTTGCATTTGTCTAGCGACTTGGGACTTTAGCGACTTGGTGGTGTAGCAAATTAGGTGTTAGCGACTTGGTGCATTATCTTCTAGCGACTTGGTTGATTTTTACGAAGAAGAGGTTTGACCAAAGTTGACTTTTCGTCAAAACTTCAAGCGGACATAACTTTTGATCCGTAACTCCGTTTTTAGCGAAATACACATCAAAGCGACCCGGCGGCTGAATATTGTGAGGTTTCACGACGATGTCGTGAAGCGAATTTTCGAGGCCCAAATCCTCTCGAAAGGAAGTTATTGAGCTTTTAAGTTTTTAGACCTAAATTTCTCCATAAAATGGTGCAACAACCAACCAAAATCACAACCAAACAACATCTACGCTTATCCCACAAACAATCATAAGACCTAACACACAATTGTCTATCATTGTGTCGATCCATCGATCGTCTTAACACATTCCATTGGTCATTGGTTAACGGTTTGGTCTTGATTTTAGTAAAATCCATGAAGATTCTATTTCTCGGTTTAAATCATAGACTTGTAAAATCCGTGCATTCTACCACATCATGTCTTACTCTCTGACCAGTGATTTGAAGTGCTTAAATTGTATGATGTTGTGGATAATAATGATAATGGATGCTACAACGAGCGATTAAAGATGTTTGAATTAAACAACGAGGATGTGAGATCTTCATGTTACGAGTACAATGAGAATGAATTGCACTTTCTGAGAATGCCATGCAGCCCTATCAACTACTTCATCCGCACCTCATACGGTTGTTATCCATAGGTGGGGATCGAACATGTAGTGCTCTTTTCCGCGGGACTTACCTACATTGACAAGAAGCTTGTTGTTGAACTTAGAGCATTTAAAGCTGCAACTTACCAATGAAGAAGTTCAAAAGGATGGTTCAGTCTGACTCTTCAAGTAATCTACAAACAATTTCACCATTCATCGGTGGGGAATATTGATGATTCGATCAACACTTGGAATTTCCTTCAAAAACATCTTGGAATGGAAATTAGAAATTCATTGAGACATTTATCCAACTCATGGATAATGTGAAAAAGTACATTGAGAAGCGCACAAAAGTATGAAA
This sequence comes from Chrysanthemum lavandulifolium, assembly GCA_022545495.1. NCBI lineage: Eukaryota > Viridiplantae > Streptophyta > Magnoliopsida > Asterales > Asteraceae > Chrysanthemum > Chrysanthemum lavandulifolium. The sequence goes on along the minus strand of CM040238.1, from coordinate 87,078,147 downwards.
AAGTGAATAAGTGTCGGTGCGGTTGAGAGATTGTTGTGATAAGTTGGGTAATGTATCCGTGGAAGAATCGGTTGTTCTTTGAATGCGAGAATGTTAGAAAACAAATAATGATGAGTGGACAATGCTAAAATAGAATCTTCATGCTCATGTTCACAAGAGAGAGTTGCACCGTCACAACCCATGCAAGCTAATGCAAAGGCAGCTCCATGGAAGCTTGGATGTACCCAAGATAGAGATGCACCGGCCACAACTGTGCGTTAATCTGAGAGGAAAGTTGCATGAAAGTTCTGCGAGTACCTAGGTATGCATCTTCTTCTCAAAATGATGATTATGAATTGCATGAGTACTTTGCATTTGTGCTGATGATTCCTTGACCACGAACTCAATACCTATAAGGATCAAGTTGCCATATCGAACAACGTGCTAAGTTTGAACTTACCACTCGTGAGCGGGAGATGGATAGCCAAATCGCGTACAATTATTAGAAAAAGTAATTTTAGAGAAGTATTAAAACAAGAGTTAAACTCCTTACAAGAAAAGCTTTCCAAAGCGCTAAGCAAAAACACGAACTTCAAGAAAATGTTAAAATGCTTAAGCAAGAATTCAAGGCTAAGGAATCAAAACTTTTGAATGATTTTCCAATCTAAAACTTTGAAAAACAAGCTTGAAAATAAGTTATGCGTACAAGGAATACCATTCAAACCGCTCACATGATCACTAAGCATCGAGTCTTAAGCGATAAGCATAGCATTCCCTTGTTGAGGAACCAAATCCAGAGGTAATTAAAAAGGCTAGAAATGCTCATAAGGTGCTTTATGATGGTAATGAAATCCTTAAGCCTGGCGAAACCTAGTTGCGTTGAGTGCACCGAGGAAGATAAGAAATCGATGAAGTCACTGGGAGAAAATGAATAAAGTTAGAAGATCACGAGTGTAAAAAGAATAACATAACGATTAAACCCCATAATTACACTAAAGAAAATTGGATCTCCTTGAACAAGTTTAAGCCTCAGACTTATTAACCCCGAACAAGTGTTCGGAAAAGGATTTAGATAAGCAAAAGTAGAGAATCTTGTTGTAACGAACCCTCCTCTTAGGAAAATGCCTAGAAGCATTGTGTATCCTCCAAATACACCAATGCATCTTGTTCCTAGAACAATTTCCACTAAAAGCAAGACCTTAATTAGTCAATATGTTATCTTTCAACTATTTGTTGATTTTGAGAAAACTTGCAAGAAAAGGATCACACCATGGTATTCTTGAAGGAGAAAGGGTTTTGAGCAAACTAAAGAATGTTATTTAACGAAGTCATGCCTTTCTTTAAACAACTAAAGATCATTTGAGAGTCTTAAAAAGGAATGAATTGAGACATTAAAGAAATGGAAAGGAATTTGATGCAATGATTGTTGAGGTTAGTGATTATGAGAGAATTAAAATATAATGAGATTGAGAGGAAGAACTTGCATCTGTTGAATGAGAATCGATTTCGAATGTATTGCTCAAGATGTGTTTTTCTTTGCTACAAATTGTTCCATTAATGCTTCTCAATTTCATGAATTATCATTGCTCGAAAGTCTCCCATGATCGTGTCATTGAGCTTGAAACAACAAATTCAAAATTGCATGAGAAAATAGAACAGGATGATCATGATAACTTGGTCAAACATTATTCTAAATTAGAAGTTGAACATCTTGCTTTGCAATTAAAACATCAACATCTCAAAGAAAATGTTAAAACCTCAAATATCAAGACATCCTCGATGCTCCCGAGTTTGATGCGGTTTTGAAATTAAGCGTGATGAACAAATTCGAGCTCATTGCCGCACGATCAAAGATTGAAAGCCCAAATTTCAACCGAAAGGTGAAAAGAAGGATGTGTTGGTTCCCATATGCCTCCACCTTTAGATTCTCGAATTTCCAACTTCAAAACATAATTGATAACTTGAAAAGGAAAATGATTGTTTTAAAGTGAAATTTCAAAGGTTAATGATCAAAACAAAGAGTTATGTGATTCATTTAAAGTTAATCATGATAAACAAATTGAAAAGATAACTTCTTTACTTAACAATATTGAGAATCTAAAGCGTGAGGTGAAAGGAAAGTTGCCAATCCCCAATTGCAAATACTGTTCCTAAGGTTTCGATTGTGATAAATATGCTATCGATATGTTATATATTCCTCCTCCATTAAGAATAATGAACTTGCACATAAAGCATATCTCTCATACCTTAAGGAAAGTTTGAAGGGTCTCCGTGAGATTGTTGAAGATGAAAGATTAGAAAAACCTTTTGATAGTACTATTGCCTATGCTCGCATGGATGCCAAACAATCTCGGGAACTCTTAGAGTATGTAATTGTCACAAGTCCAAAATCTAACAATAGGCGAGATAGAATAGTTGTGCCTTGTTCTATGCCTAAAGCCAAGCATGTGACCCTTGATATGCCTTGTTCCATGTCGAAATTCAAGCAAGCAACCTTTGATGTGCCTCCTAGAATTTAAGATCCCAAAGACTTCTAGACTGTGAATGCGAAAGTAGTGAAGCCATGTAACGTTCCCATCGTTACTTCTACAGATGTTAAGATTGACACTAAAGTTAGCGGGTCAAAACCTAGAAGCAATGCAAAGAAGGATAGGATTACATAAACTAAAAGTGATCATGATATGGAAGTAAAAGAACACCATAGGGACAAGAAGTTTGATTTGAACAAAAAGAATCGTGTTAGTTCTAGTATTAGCTCTAAGCTTCTTGAAATTAATTCGAGGTCTTATATTGTCTGCAAAACATGTAAAAATGTTTATTTTCGTAATCATGATAAATGTGATGTGTTATTTCGAGATCTAAGAATCATACCCGCTTAAGAAAGTTTGGAAAGTAAAACAGTTAAGCAATCACGAAACCTACAGGAAGGTTTTACCAATGTAGGATTTGGTGGAAGCCAACAGTCGAATGTTCACGAATGGCAAACCTTGCTCTTTAACTAGATCCACTATGCCGAGAATAGTGCTGTTAAGGTTTGGAAGCCAACCTGGTAGAATAATCCCTTTAAGCACAAAATGTCATTTGACTAAGTCTCGATGCTTCTACTAGTTCGGCTCCTAGGACAATGCCATTGCATCTAGGGTTTTTTGATTCAAAGACTGTTTGTGCTAACCAAAAGGAACCCATCAAGACGTGGGGATCCAATGTTTCCAATTCTCATCTTCGTCATTGTCCAAAGCGGTCGTATAAATCGTCCCTTGGTATTTGGATTCGGCGCTCTAAACATTTGATGGGCTCTTAACAATGACGCCCTGCTCAAATCGGTTCAGCCTCGTACTTCATCATTATGGTGTCTGCAGATAACACTTCAGCCCCGTTCTTCAAAGAAAAGAAAAGTGTACGCTCTTACATGCGCTTTATCTTCAAATTTTAAGAGAAATTCTCTCATGAATGGCCATAATCATCTACATTCTTCATCAACAAGCTTCATGTCTTTCCACGCTCATTCAATCATCAAGTGGAACTATGTTCATTGGTGTCTACTCTTATTCACTTGTTAAATCAAAATGGCAACCGGATGCAATTTTTGAGGGGAGAAGAGTGAATATACTACATGATGATGGATGTTTGAATAATGGTTATATGACTTAATTTTGATGATGATGAGTGTATATTCTTTTGATGAAGAGTGAATATACTAAGGATAACTGGGATTCATTGTTTTGATTTTGATGACTCTCCTCCAACGCCTAATGCTTCACTTACTAAGGATAATTGGGAATCAATGTTTGGGATTCATTGTTTTTCAAAGATATGTTTGATGAGTACTTTCAACCTTCGACGAATGTTGATCATCCAAATTCCAAGCTCATACTCCGGTTTCTATTGATTCAACTGGTTCACCATCTAAGAAGTACTTGGAATTCTCAAGAAACCTTATCTCCGCTTATTTCACAAGGCGTTTATAATGACTATCATGATATTGTAAGTTGCACTATTGAATAATGATCCGCTCTTTGGTATTCGTGCCAAATCTTCACGGATTGTTGTTCATGGATAATGATCCGCTCTTTGGTATTCCTTTGCCAAATCTTTACGGATTATTGTTCCTCTCATTGCACGCTATAAATCAACCACATGAACATTAAGGAAAATGACTACCTCATTCGCTCGAAGACATTTGTGGTGATTCTTCCGGATCGGTCTCTACATGTATACCTTTAGGAAGAATGCATTAATGTCGAGAAATCATTTGTTCCGGTTCATTCGATGGATCGGCGTACATCCGATTGTGCGTTTATTCACGTGTTGGGCATTTGACACAAGTTGATTACTTCAGATTAATCAATTATCACTTATTTGAGATTGAAGTTAAAATTCACAAAGGCGAGCTTAAGATGCAAATGCATGGAATTCTTCTTGATTTCAAGTTTGGTATATCGAGTTTTCTTTATCGATGGTCACTTCAAATTGTCTACATATGGGTTGATAAAGATAGTCGAGAGAGTTTCTATCGCGGTGGTCCTATGGCTCTGGACACTCCAGTTCCAGACCCGCACTTCAAGACAGGTCCATTATTTCATCCTTTATACCAAATTCTTCCGTAAACTCCATATGTACCTCCATCCGATGTTGATTTAAAGAAATTGTTTGATCCCATGTTTGATGAACATTATGAGCCAAGTGCTAATGAACCGACAATCCCTACTTGAGGTCGCTCATATTCACGTGAATGACGCCAATCCTTCAATCTCAATATCATTAAGTCAAGAAGCGCTGCTTTGCTGATCACTCTGTCTCATCAACAAATCATCAAACTTCGAGGGTACATCATGGAACTATGTATGGTATCAATGATGAAGTTAATCCCTTGCTACTCCTCAAGATGCTCCATTTGTGTATTTGCTCTCGAATCTTCATCGAACCATCTTCTTCAGAGACATCAACTCGCTACTTGGTCCCTCAACCACCGCCACATGAACACCTCGGAAAATGGACTCACGATCATCCATTGGACAACATCATTGGAAATCCTCTCGTCCTGTATCCACACGTGTTAGGAATTAGAAAATTCCATGTTAAAGAGTCGGTCACCCCAATAATGGTCTAGCATATGTTAGCTCGTAGATTTGTCATTGTTTACGTTATTTAGCGCTTTATTAGTTAGTTTGTAGCGTAGTTTAGTTTAGAGCAACTCCGTGGAGGAAGGACGGGTCTTTACCCACCAGATCCCCGATCCACGTGCCGATGGGAGGTCGAGTATTTGTAGTATAAATACCCTTCCATCCATGGAAGGGTGGTGCTTCAATCTAATCTTACAACTTTTGTGAAGTAACTCTACCAAGAAACACCCAACTCTTTAACTTTCTCTCTAATGGCTAACATGTATTTTGATCTCCCAAGACCATTCGAATCATCAAACACATAAAATAACGATCCTACAATTGGTATCGAGCGTGTTTTTTTGTGTTTGATGATTTGTTTGTGGTTCGATTCTTGTCTTAAGCGATTTTTATATATACCTTTTGGCCCGGAAAAGTTTTTTCTTAAAATTGTGGTATAACTGTTTTAACATAGTTTTTTGTGTTTCTTTTTGTCCAAATAGTTTATATCATAGTTTTTAGAGATTTTTGTTTCCAAAGTCGTAATATGTTGGTTAAAAGTGGTCAAATGGTCAAAATGTCACATGGTGCTGACATGTTACAACACCGTTATTGTGTCAAGTCCTTGTCCAAACAAAGGTTTATTCAATCTTTAGTATTTGCTTTTGTACCGATATACATGTATTAACAAATGGTCAAATCATCGACTTTTATGGTCTATGTTGTCAAACCGGTCAAAACTGCTTTTTACGGGTTTACTATGAATATGGTCGGAAAAGTAGCCGGAAAACTCATCGGAAAACTTAAAAATCTTCTTGGCGATTTGACACAAAACCGACTGGATGCATTGCACCTCTTATAGCGACTTGTCTTTACAAGTCACTACGACTGTCCTAGCGACTGGCTAGCGACTTGTCCTAGCGACTTGGCTAGCGACTTGTCCTAGCGACTTGGCTAGCGACTTGTCCTAGCGACTTGACCAAGAACTAGCGATTGATGCGAAATGAAGAAGAAGACTATGACTTGACCATGAAAACCTAACTACAAAACTCTTATGCGACCCGTTAACCTTTCACTCGACCAAAACCAACAAAACACCATGACCTCAGTTTCATCCAACATCATTGATCCATGGTTATCAAAACAAAATAACTAGTTGCAACAAAATCATCTCAACAGTCCGAAACTTTAACAAACTCTAAGACTACACAAGACTTATACCTATACCAACAATCGATCTCGGCCCATCCCTAATTTTTAATTGAGTGTTTGTTCTATAAACCATTCGATTACGTACAAAGGGATATACATCACGATCTTGTTCAAGAATATACTTTATTTATATACGAACTTTTCAAGAAAGAACAACAACAATTTATGTTGTAGTCGGTCCTTTGTTCGATGAAAACAAAAAGGAAATCTGTTTTGTATGATTCATAGAAATGGTTGTAACAATTTTGTTAAAACCTTTTCTTAGCTCGTTAAATGGGAACAATGTTTACCTACCTGAGTTCTTTGATTAGAACACGTAGCCTTGCCACCATCATGAACCTATACCATCCCTGTGATATATAATCGTTGCCATCCCTGTGGCGTATTCTTTTTGAATCGACCAAAGTCAAATCATTCGGCTGTGATTATACACGAAGTAGTATTTGTGGAGTTATGATTTGTCAGTTAATAAGGTGAGGCCTTGTTTTAAGTGATAATGAAAGGGGCGGATATTATTTGGAGAGTGTTTTTTTTGGCTTGGTGATCGTGAGGCGTGTTGTTTGTGAGAATGATGAGAGGTTTTTAGGGTTAAAAGCTATTAGTGTGCTTTTAATACTCCTATGGATTAGGCATAAGAGTGTTATCATGGGCCTTGGCGATTTTTTATTATCGGATATCATTGTGTTCATGGGCCTCAATTCGATCGGCTACTCTTATAAGGGCGAACTAATATATACTTGGTATCACATTTTGGTGGTCGGTATTGGTTTTGAAACGTGAATTAATGATAATGAATTTCCATGACATATGGTTGAGCGTGCATTCAAAAGTAAAAGAATTGCCATCCGAATTCATTCTTGCTACAAAGATTGAATACACTTTTAAATATTGGTCTAAAGAGATTTTGGTATTAGTTGGTCTTGATATTGGGTAAATGTTTGATTTGGGTCAAGAAGTGACGTGATGTAATATTTGTGTATGGACGAGCTATATTGAGTCAACTATTAGTGCTAATCACGTGGTATCTGGATTCTATATTGGATCATGGGTTTAGCTTCACGTTAGTTGTTTGGGCCGTGTGTTAATCATGCATAACTCTTCATGGTGGGCCGAGTGACTTCAATGGGTCCATGTACATTTATGTGCCGATTAGTATAACTTGAATATTACTTACCACATGGTTGAAAGGAAATAGATCAAACATGGGCCTCACATGAAGATGTTAACTGGATATCATGGGACAAGTGACTTATGTTTGATATTATCAACGGGTAAGTATGATTTAGAGGCACGATTTAAGATGTACTCTTGGTCGTGTATGAGCTATTTGTGTGATCGGGAAGGATAAACCATTTCAATGAACCATGTGTTGAATGACACTAATTTTGGGATGATTTATGTGATAACATGGGTCTCAGTTTTAATCATTTGAATCGGATATCCGCAGACTCATTCTCTTAACGATAATTAATGCTGTGAAGTGAAATTTGATCGAGATTGAGTAAGTTATGTGATGTCTTGGTTTCAAACATTGGATTTGATGATGACATTTGATATGGTATGAGGTTTGGCACTTTTGTTTAGACATTTTCACGAAAAATATTATGCCACGGCTTGAATTAATTGGTTATTGAACAAAGTTGACTACGGGGTTGTTTGTACGGTATCTCTTATTTGAATTGAAGTGAGGTTTTCGATGCGCTCACTTATTTCATCTTCTTTCTACTTCATGATCAAGTTTGGTATATCGGGTTTACTTCTCCATGTGGTCACTACAATAGCCAACCGAATGCGTGAATGATGTGCTTACTTAAGTATTTATTGGATGGTTGATGATGTTTATGATGTTGGATAATGGACCGTTGATGAACCGCGCATATTCCCTAAAACAAATATTCACGAAACCAATGCCGTCATAACACATTCAAGTCGACATTGTTTACGGTTTCGTCTTGATTTTGTAAAATCCCATGAAGAACCTATTTCTCGGTTTGAATCATAGACTTGTAAAATCCGTGACAATGGAAACATCCCGGTAATAGTAAAGTGCATTTCCGGATCTATCTTACGGTTTATTCTTAGTCTTGTAAAATCCCGCGAAGAAACTATTTCTCGGTTTAGACCATAGAATTGTAAAATCCGTGATGATGGAACCATCCCGAGAGAGGAAAGTGTAATTACGAATCTTACTTGATGTCGGTGCTACGGTTTCGCTTCAAAGAAGCGGATAAATGGGTGTACTTCATGAATTGGGTGTGTGTTTGGGTTGTCTTCATGGCGGTTTGGTTATTACATGGTTTTACGGGTTATGTGCTTTTAACCATGGTCGGATGAAACCATTATCAAAGTTCATTTAAATATCAAAGAAGGCTAGATTTGCGATTCGATGATGTGACAGCGTTAATTCAAGATTATTTATTCGAGGTTGAAGTGAATTATCACGGGCGAGTGTACTTAGTATCCAAGGTATCGGGATGGTTGGATGAAGATTCTTCGAGATCCTTGTTCGAGCTTATTATAAAAACGAAGACTTGGAAATCTAGTTATTGTTGGGTGTCTTTTACCTTTTCTTTACCACTTGGGAATTGGGCTCTTATCATCTCGAATAACTATCACTTTAAGGAGTTACATTGTAGTGCTCAAATGTCACATTCAATTGTGGATTTTCAAGAGGTAATGTACGCCTTATACTTGATGGTTGGTTGGTTGAAGAGTATAGAGTACTTAAGAGATTCAATGGAGCATGAATTTCTGCACCGCTCTTTGTTACATATGTGCAAGTATAAGTCACGAGTTCGGGTTAGTTTACTTGTGGTCAAATTCATCATATTGGGTTATCTCCATCACCGTCACGACAAAGATCCTGAATGATAATGGGATTGATTACATGTTTTGCTAAGAGAGCTGAAAAGAGAGATTATGACGTCTGCTCACATCGATTCGGGCCTCGACTCTAAAGAAAAGAAAAGTGTACGCTTCAAAGGCGCTTTATCTTCAAAAGAAGAGAAATCTTCTTATGACGTTTGAATACTTGATTCCAGCCTCGTTCTTAAAGAAAAGAAAAGTGTACGTGTCAAGCGCTTTATCTTACAAGAAGAGAAATCTTCTTATTATGACCATTCTCATCAACATGCTTCATACTTTTCCATGCGCTTGATCATCAAGTGAACCTGCCATCATGAGATTGTTTTCGATTCCACTTTCTCAACTATAATGACGATGGCGACATCCCGTGCTAATTTTGCGGGGAGAAGTGTGAATAGACTACATTTGGATGATGTTCACTTATTTAGTCAAGAATGGCATCTCCGTATGCAATTCTTGAGGGGAGAAGAAGTGTGAATTTTTGCATTGTTGATTGACATTTGAGAATATAAATGGTCATACGGCTCTAAACTCATGTAAGAACCGATCTTCTTCTTATCGGGTCATCGTTACATGGAGTTTCTTCTATGAGCCGTTAGTTGACATCTTCACAAGTCGATATGAGTTTATTGACAAAGTGCTTCCGTTAATGCTTCACGTGCACATCAACATGATGATTCCGAACAACCTTCGCTCTTGTTTGATGTGATTGCTTGCTTGGTATTACCATTTCGTGTGTTCGTTGCGGCCCGATTGTCGATTTCCTTGATGAACATCTTTTCGTTCTTGTTTGATTGGGAGGATCTTAGTTAAGGGATTTGCAAGATGTAAGTTGATTGGGATGCTTTTGGTGATGTTCTTGTTTTGGTGTAGTTGAAGATATTAGCTTATTCCCAAATGGTCAATCTTGAAGAAGGTCGAGTCTATCGGTTCTACATATTCGCTACATGTTAGAAGACTAAAGACGAGTTGCATTTAACGATCTAAAGACTTCTTCTTAATTCATGGCATTTATCAAACAGATTGTCGGTTTAGGGAGAGCACTAATTGGGGAGAGTGATATGTCAAATTTAATCCCCAATTAGACTTGCTCATATTCTTCAAAGAAGTTGATTCCACAAGAGTTCAAGTGTTCTTCTCAAACAAATTTCTAGTATACAGCTTACAATGAGTTGCCGATTCTCAAGTGTCATAACCAAGAAGGGGAAGGAGACACGATTCAAACGCGAGTAAACTTGATGAACTTAATACTTCTAAGTAATTGAAGATATCCCGGAAGACAAATGTTATTACACAGAGAAACTCAAGGTTTGACTCATGGCGAGTAAACTTGATGGACTTAATACTTCTAAGTGATTGAAGTTATCCCGGAAAACAAATGTCATGACCGCAGAGAAACTCAAGGTTTTACTCATCAAGGCGCTTAGTGTTCTTATTCCAACTATGTAGGGAAGAGATGGAAGAGTTAGTTTCGAAGATGAAAGAGGTACACAAGTGTGCGATGATTCGATGTTATCACAATCATCGGGGAGAGATTGTGTACATTGGGATGCTCATTGCTTTACTTGAGGGCTTAATCGGTGATTCGAGATATAATCACTTATTCCGTGTTGACATCCGCAGTGATTGTCACCCGCAGAGATAATCAGTGATTCGCATGCTTCTTCAATGTTACGGTTATTCTCTTTGGGCATTCGGTACTTCGGGTTCTTGAGCTTCATACACTTTCTTCGTGGGGAGAGAAAAGTATACATCGGGGTTATTCTTTGGCTATTGGACTTAATCTGCTACTTGATGGTATAAGTTTCTTTTCTTGGTATGTGATTCGGGTTCGTGAGCTCTAGTCTAAGAGACGGACCGCATCTTTTCAACTACACGGGAAGTGTTCTCTTGAAACCTTTTGGAATGGATCGCCTGGACTTGATGGGTATGGAAATTTGAGAAGATTATTTATGAGTGGGATGATACGTTGTCGTTTCTTCTTGATGATATAACCCCGAACGATGAATCACGATGATTATTCTTAAAAAGCAAGAAGTTCGATGATAATGGTGTGCTTCTTTGTGCACTGCTAAGGGAAGCTTGTAAGAGAGCTTTCAATCTTTCAACATAAGGATTTTCGGTTTGGGGAAGTCGCCAAAGTCTCACTTTCGATGGTTCAATTCTCTCATTGTGAGCCTTGAAAGCTTTGGTGGTGGAAGTTTAGAGATGACTTAATTCTATCTTCTACGACGTCGCTTGATATCCTTATCTCGCATCAGATCATCATCTTCTTTTACTATATCATCTTCTCTATCTTTGTATATATTTTTCGGAAAAGCAAAATACAAAAATATAAAACCAAAGAAACCAAATACAAAAATAGAAAACCTCAAAAGAAAATAGAAAAATATAAAACCTTCAAAATCCATAAAAATCTTAAAATTTCAAAATACCAAAATATGTTTTCTAGACATGTCTTCTCGTATCGATAACATCTACGGTCTTAGAAATGTCATTCAATAATGGCACGGACTTTAGATGAAGTTCGAGCAGAGGTGTAAATATTTCTTTTAAACATGTCTCAAAATATGGCTTACGATTAGTTCAGATCAGAACCCGGCTTCAAATTATGGCTTGCGTTATTTTGATCGTGACCCGCTTATACCGTGGTTTGCTATTATTTCGATAGCAACCCGCTTTTCAAGAAAGGAAAGTGCTATGCTAAACCAATTTTCAAATTTTCGCACTTATCCTAAAACAATTTAAGGAAAGTATGTCAAGGATCGTTGTTCCTACACAAATGTTTTTCCTTCTATAAATTCTTGTAAAAATATTTGTTGTTTTCAAAATGGTGGAAATGAGTTGCTTGAAAATCAATCGGTTTGTAGTTTTCGTAAAATTGAAAACTCAATCAATGACTTCAGCTTTTAACCTTTTCGTAAAATAAGTCATTGATTGAGGGGAAAATGTTTTCAAATCTATATCATCTAACGAGCTTTCTTAATTATCCCACGTGCTTAATTAAAATGATATTTGCCCGTGTCAAGGACTAGGAATTTAGGATATGATTGTTAGGTTTAGATGATTATAGTTTGATTAACACATAAACCCTATGCCTTATATAACCGATTGTTATGTTGAATTGACTTTGATTAGTCGATTGTCGCATGGGTGATGTCGACCACCATATATTTGTATGTGTGTTCACTAACGATGCGTGTATTTTGGTTATAAGAATGTTCCCGATCCGGATCTCACCGATGAATATGATTGGATGCCGAAAGGAAAGGGTAACGATTTCTTGTGTCGACAAATGAAGAAACGGAGCTTAATCGACTTCTATGGAGAGTTGGCATATATGCAACGAAGAGGTCTCATCGCATCGCAGATGGTTTTCTAAGTGATCAAGAAACGGAGCTTAATTGGACCTCGCTGGCATTCAAAATGCAACATAAGAAGAAGTCTCACCGCATCGCCAGACGGTTTTTCTTCCAAACCCTACAAAGAACAACGGAAGCTTCTCAACCACCTAACTTATCTTTAGCAGATCTCATTTTTAAACAATTTTGAATAATTAAATTGTTTTGAAAATGGAAAATACTGTTTTGAAAATAAATTGACTAAATCTTTGAAAATCACCGACTTCTTTTTATCAAAACTTAAGTCACTCAATCATCGACCATCGTCATGGTTTCGAGGGGAGAGTGATTTAAAATATATTATTTTCAAACAATATTGCTTCATAAAAGTCCGTTTGTACGCTAAAATGTGGTGATCTAAAGATTTAATGTTATGTCATGGTATGGTTTTCTTTAAAACTCAAAGATCCATCAAAATGAAATTTTTCTCGTTCTTGTTTGATTGTGAAATTGTTTTATTTTACTTAAAGATCTCTTAAAACTATCATACCCGACACTAACAATCTTTAATGTCTAAATATGGTCCTTATCTATCATTTTTCAAAATTAAATCTTGCCACGCCTTTTCCCAAATTTTTCTAAATGACTTAATCATTGGGATCACAAATCTCAAATGGTTTGATATTTCGATCGGGTAGAGATCGTGTTTTAAATCTTAAACTGCTTTTAAATAGAATTGGTTTTAGTCCTTTAAAGGCACTCCCGCCTCCATGTGCCAAACGATTTCAAAATACATAATGCACATGTTGAGGAGGAGGATTTATCCAAAACCATATGAGTATTTAAACAAGGCCACATTTTCTCCCATGTTTTCTAAACCTAATTAAATCACTTGGGATCCAAAATCTCAAAGGATTTGATATTTTGATCGGGGAGAATTTGTGATTTAATAATGAAATTTGATAAAAGTTGATCGTTTGATTCAGCTTGCACAGTCGCCTCTCATATGTGCTAAATGATTTCAAATATCCTATGCACATATTGAGGGGAGCAAAACCATCGAGGTACAAAAGTTTTTTAAAAGAGATTATAAAGTACCTTGATTGTGTTTTCAAATGGTTTCTTAATGGATTTTGTGATTGTGGATGTGCTTCAAAGAACTCTTGCCTCTATGTGATAAAAATGATTTCAAAATCCTATGCACATATTGAGGGGAGAATTTTACCAAGAAAATCAAATGGCTTTTTCAGATGAAAATTGTGATCAAAGAAAATATTTCAAAGTCCTCTTGCCTCCATGTGCCAAACAATTTCTAAATCACACGCACATGTTGAGGGGAGGTTTTCTAAATGATCAAAACTATTAAGGTACAAAATGCTTTGATCTCGTATCACAAGTACCTTGATTGTTTTTCCAAATGATTTTTCAATTGGTTTCATGAAGGAAAGAACAATACCAAAAGACCCACCAATTTACTTTATGCATGGAGTTATAAGGATGGTTAGGTTAGGTATTCGTTCCCACGATCCGCTAAAACCGGAGGGATCTTCCTGTGACAATCCACTAGATAGTGTAGAGTCCTTAGGAATATTGAAAAAGGAGAAAATGAGGAATGGGAAGAGTGCGGATCGAGACAGAGCTAGTAATCGAATAAACCCAACAAGGTTCTAGTTATGAAGTCTTGTAAGCAATCAAGGGTTGAAGAATGAAAAGAAATGAATGTGAAAAGGGTGAAAAGAAATAGCCCTCCATCAATTCAACCTTAGGCGTAAACCGGTTCAATACATATGCTCTTGGTTGTTACTAAGGTAACACTGGTATTGAAGACAAGACGTCATGGACCCAAAGGACGATCAGACTAAACTTCCCAAGCCACTCAAGTTCCTCTTAAAAGGGCTTGTTTCATTCTTACGGGAACCGACATAATCTATCGACTTTCTTAGAGATTGTTGATATTGAAGGAGACCTCTCCCTAGTCTCCAAACACAGAACCAAATGTGCACGATTGAGTCAAGAGCCAAGAGATCATCCACAATATCTCATTAGGACACTAAATTTTGAAGACTTGCTTTTCACACAATGTGGAAAGTAAGTATATATTAAGAGTCCCACGATTATCCTTGTGGTATTGCCGTAACATCCGAGTGGTATGTAAAAGTATTCACGATGAAGATGGAAATCCTTCTAGAGCCAACATCAAACAAGCTCTTGGTGGGTGACATGTGAGATTTTGCAAAAGATCAAGCTTGTGACAACCGGATAGAAACGATGGGGAGATTCATTCTTGAATCAACCTTGGTCCAGAATGGAATTGACGAATACTTTTGGAAAACCGCTCGATGTGCAAACCTTCTTTTTCTAGCACGTCGAATGTGTACTTATGTTTTCAAATTCAAAAGTATCTCCGATTGAAAAATACTTTTAGAAAACCGCTCGATGTGCGAATCTCTTCTTTTCGCTAGCACGTCGATTGTGTACTATTTTCAAATACAAAAGTGTTTTTATTGAAAATTGATCTTTCTCATAAAACCTTCGTCAGATTGCAAAACTCTTTATTCTAAGCAATACGCGATTGTTTTCAAATCAATTTTTCATCAATCGCTGAATCTCAATTACCGGTTCACTCACTCCGTGTTGTCTTCTTTGAGACGCCCGGTTTGAGAACAACTAGAACATTGCGAAACCCCCCGCAAGGAGATTCTTAGGAATCCCACCGATCACAGTAAGATTTGTATCGATCAACGGGAACCGTGGGTCGTGTACTCAATTCAATAAGGTGATCAAAGACACTTTCGTGTTTTATTGCTAACTGCTGTTTGCAGTACACTTGACGGTTGTACCGATCGTAATCGAGGAGTCAATCCAAAGCCGCATGCTCACGCCTTCCACACTTAATTTGAAGAAATCATGGTGGTGCATATCTACATAACCCGGCTCGATATTTCATACTATGCTTATGCTTCGCCGCAAATATCATGAACCAAGAAGGCTTCCGCCACTCGATGGAAAGATGTCATGATTCAAAAGTGTGAGCATGTCGGTCCGAAAGTCTCAACTTCACATGTTGGCAACACAATAAAGGGTGATCCAGAGATTTATCGTGGTCGATGATCTCAATGAAAGCTCAAGATCATCAAAGATGTGGATCGCTTAAAGGCCTCCACCGAAAGTACAAATCAATGCGGACTTTGAAGAATCGCTATAAAAGCACAAAGATTGCGAAATTGAAGAATTCAAGTCTACGAGCTCGAGTAACGAAGTTAAAGATAGAATGCTAGGAAGCAAAATGTATTTCATGGGGTGACCTCCCTTAGGGGAGATTGTTAGGAATTAGAAAATTCCATGTTAAAGAGTCGGTCACCCCAATAATGGTCTAGCATATGTTAGCTCGTAGATTTGTCGTTGTTTACGTTATTTAGCAGCTTTATTAGTTAGTTTTAGCGTAGTTTAGTTTAGAGCAACTCCGTGGAGGAAGGACGGTCTTTACCCACCGTATCCTCGATCCACAGCCGATAGGAGGTCGAGTATTTGTAGTATAAATACCCTTCCATCCATGGAAGGGTGGTGCTTCAATCTAATCTTACAACTTTTGTGAAGTAACTCTACCAAGAAACACCCAACTCTCTAACTTTCTCTCTAATGGCTAACATGTATTTTGATCTCCCAAGACCACCCGAATCATCAAACACATAAAAATAACGATCCTACAACACGCATAAATTGCAATTGATGCCTGTGGTGCTTCTTCAACTCCGTACTCTAAGATCGAACCAAAAGATGTTAACCGCCATGAATGAAGACAATTTGGTTCAATGCCATGCAAGAAGAAATTCATGAGTTTGATCGACTTGATGTATGGGAGTTAGTACTTGCTCCAGATTGTGCAATGATTATTGCTCTAAAATGGATTTTCAAAGTGAAACTTGACGAGCATGGTGATGTGTCAAGAACAAGGCTCGATTAGTTGCTAAAGGATACCGCCAAGAGGAGGGTATAGACTTTGAAGAATCTTTTCTCCGTTGCTCAAATCGAGGCAATCGTAATATTTTTGGCTAATGTCGCTAGTAAGAACATGGTAGTTCATCGATGGACGTGAAGACGGCATTCCCGAACGGAGATCTTAAAGAAGTCGTCTATGTCGCCCAACCCGAAGGCTTTGTAAATCCGCAGCATCCTACCCACGCTTATCGTCGAAGAAGGCTCAGACGGTTTAAAGCAAGCTCCAAGGGCATGGTATGATACGCTATCAAAGTTTCTTCTATCTACCGGATTTAGCAAAGGAGCAGATTGATCCAACATTGTTCACTGTGAAGTCGTGCAAACATATAATTCATGTTCAAATTTATGTTGATGATATCATCTTTGCCTCGACCGACCCAATGGAATGTGATCGTTTTCTAATGAAATGGGTTCAAAATTTCAAATGTCAATGATGGGACAAATGTCATTTTTCTTGGGATTACAAATTTCAAAAGTCCCTGAGGCATTTTCATAAATCAATCTAAATATGCAAATGATATTTTAAAGAAATTTGATTTGATTCTAGTGACCGCTGACACTCCCATGATTGAACGAACTAAGTCGGATGAGGACCACTCAGGATCATGGTAGATCAAACGAAATACCGTAGTATGATTCGATCCTCGATGTACCTCACGAGTAGACCGTACATCTTGTTGTTTGTGTGCATGTGTGCTAGATATCGCCTAAGCCTACTAAAAGCACCTTGAAGCGATTAAACGGGTCTTCGCATTCCAAGGAACCATCAATATGGGACTATGGTACCAAGGACACCGGTATGTCACTAACGGCCTATGCGATGTTGATCATGCAGTTGTCAAGATACACGTCGGGCACGCCCTGAGGTGCTCGGTTTTGGGTGATAAGCTTGTGAGTGGTCTTCAAAGACAAATGAGCACTTATTTCCTCAACAGAGGTGAATACATAGCCATGTCATCCTGTTGTGCTCAAATCTTATGGATGAGATCTCAATTATCCGACTATGGCTTTGTATTCAACAAAATCCTCCGCATCGTGATAATAAAAGTGCTATTGCTCTCATGCAACAATGTTCAACACTCAAGAGCAAAGCATATCGACATTCGACATCATTTCATAAGGAACAAGTAGAAAAGGTGTGGTGGAACTCTATTTTGTGAGGTCTCGAATACCGCTTAATGACATCTTCACCAAAGTTTTCCAGAGAACGCTTGAGTTTATTCTTCCACGCCTTGGCTTGAAAAGCCTTCAACCGTAAACACTCAAACGCCTTCATCTTTCTCTTGTATATATCTATTCGAAAATCAAAATACAAAATTATAAAACCCTCAAAATCAAATAGAAAAATATAAAACTTTCAAAATCCATAAAAATTTGAAAATTCAAAAATCTTCAAAAATATTGTCATTTTGTCTTGCTTCTCTCGATTCGATAATATCTACGGTTTGATGTTGTCATTCAAAGAATGACACGGACTTTAGATGTTGTTCGAATTTTATTTAAAAAAAAAAAAAAAAAAATCAAAATCAAAAAATATTTTGGGAGAAAGAAAACTATGGTTTATTGTCATTTTCGTGCAATAACCTTGGTTTTAAAAGAAAGAACAGAGCCATGCTTTATCATGCTTTCAATATTCCATGCTCGATTCTATTAACATTCATCCATTGAAAACTAAATGCTTTGAAAATAACCCGTCTCTATTTTTGATAATCATCGACTTATTTGTCAAAATCTCATCTCTCAATCAACAACCTATGTCATTGATCGAGGGGAGAATAATTTCAATTAAATTAAAAGTTATTTGGCATTAAATGGTTTTCAAAAGATGTACTTGCATGTTTTCTCAATGGAGTTTAAAGTCTTAAAACCGATCCTTATCTCAATGTTTTCTCATGGACTTATTTAAATTGGATTTAAACCGATAATTCGTAAATGGTTTTATAAGGATGTTCATCGTCCTTCCCACATGTGACAAACGATTTCAATTTTCAAATTGCACATGTTGAGGGAGCATCTATCTTAAACCTATGATTTGAAACGTGATCATTTATCTCGACAGTGTTCCTCTAGTATGTGCAAAACTCTTTTCAAACCTCGAGGCACATATTGAGGGGAGCAAATTTATGGAAACCTCATCCTTCCGGAAATGCTTTATCTACTTGATTTGATCAAGAAGTGATGGTGATATCTTTAGAAAAATGGTAATCAAAGAAGTAATTTTTTTCTTTGCCTCCATGTGCAAAACGATTTCAAACATTTGATGCACATGTTGAGGGGAGCACTTATTCTAAAAATATCAAAACAATGTCGTGTACAAAATGCTTTGATAATATATCATAAGTATCTCGAATTGTTTTTCAAATGGTTTTCAATTGGTTCCAACGGCAGATGAACAATACCAAATAGACCGACCAACTTTACTTTATGTACGGTGACATAAGGATGATAAGGTTAGGTTTTTGTTCCCATGATCCGCCAGAACCGGAGGGATCTACCCAGGGACTATTCACTAGTTAGTGTAGAGTTCTTAGGTATGATGATAAAAGGAGAAAATGAGGAATGGGAAGAGTGCATCGAGACCGAGCTAGTACTGGAATAAACCCAACAAGGTTCTAGTTATGAAGTCTCGGTAAGCATCAAGGGTCAAGAATTAAAAAGAATTGAATGAGAAAAGGGTGAAAACAAATAGCCTCCATTTATTCAACCTTAGGCGTAAACCGGTTCAATTCATATGCTCACGATGGTAACATCGGTATTGAAGACAAGACGTCATGGACCCAAAGTGACGACCGCACTTCAACTTTCCAAACCACTCAAGTTCCTCTTAAAGGACTTGTTTCATTCTCACGAGGAACCGACATTATCTATCGACTTTCTTAGAGATTGTTGATATCAAGAAGGAGACCTCTCCCTAGTCTCCCAGACAGATCCAAATATGCACAAATCGAGTCTAGAGCCACGAGATCATCAATAAATCTCATTAGGACACTTTCAATGAAGACTCTCTTTTCACAATGTGGAAAAGAGATTATATCTCGAGTCCCACGATTATCCTTGTGGTATTGCGTAACATCCGAGCGATGTGTTATCATATTCACAATGAAGATGGACGGCGGATTGATTCATCGTGTGACCTTACTTTCCGGCTTCCCACGCTCGTAAGGACCCCGAGGTGAAGTCGGTCGTGCTCATCCGGACTTGCTTGATGAGTCGCAAGTTGACATAATCGCCTGTATTCCTTCTAGTTTGGAAGTTCTTAATGAACTTCTCATTGAGATCTTCCCATCCCATTATACTATTCTTTCTATGCCCTTAAACCAAACGATCGCCGCTTTATTAAGGTGCGTTGAATAGTGACGATCCATCGGATTGTTTTAGACGCTTATTTTTGCCGCACATTCAAATTTCGGATGTGAATCGGATATGACTCCATCATACATGTGTAAGTCACGGAAGCTTCATGCCCATCGAGTCGATAATCCGCGGTCCATTTCACGAACCTGTCTCTTGATTTCAGTGGCACAAAGATGTTCAAGTATGTCATCACCGACCGTCTTGTAGTTGCGATGTTCGTTTCTTTCTAGCAACCTGGTCATTAGATGTGTTCTCGAACTAAATTTTGAGAGGAATAGAAAAGAAATGGAATGAAGCATAAAAAATCTTGTGTTCTTAAGTTTTTTTTAGAGAAGAAAGGAAAAGAAGTGGAAGGAATTTTTAGGGTATTTCTAGTCTAAAATCTTCCTCCCACTTTGGGAAGAAGAGGAAAAAAGAGAAGAGAATTATCTTCCTTTCTTTTCCCCCAAATCTCTTCTCTTCTCTTCTTCTACATATTTAACTAGAGAACACAACGTTAGTGTGCTTAATAGGGATATCGAGGAGGCTTGTTATTGCGAGCTTTGGTCCAGGTAGACATTAGTGATATGACCGCCGAGTTTGTCGATATCCGCATAGCGCAGAGGTCCACCGGTACGTGTGTTGGTGGTGGTACCGATTTTGCATGTTTTGAGTTGTCCGGAAGGTTGATTGTGGAATGTTATGTGATGATACAACATTGTAACTGGTTGGTTGTGTTGTTTGAGGTACTTCCTAATTGTTAGCTTGTTGTAAGTTTGAGTTTATGGTGTATGTTTGTGTCCTCCTTGGCCCGATTGTTGGTTTTCACGCATTAACATGTATATGTTAGCTATGCGTCCATGGTTTAACTGAATGTTGCTATTGTTGACTTCACGAGCCAACCTGTAAGTCGTCCTTACTGTGAATGTTTTTATCAAATTGTCGTTTTTCCTTGAAAACATTATCGGTGTTTGGTGGTGGATTACGTGGAAGTGAGGTTGTGTTCATCTGAGTTGGTTCGAGATATAACGTTGTGATTGTTTTGTTTTAGATTTTCCCATTGATATGATCAACAACAAGATCACGACTAAACACACACACAATCTAGGCAAATAAAGATGGTGAGAGTATGATTTGTTATAAGTTCGAGATTTGGGAAATGAAGATGGTAGGCGGTCGATGGCGGGCGGTTAAGGCAACGACGGTGGTGGGTGGGTTAGAAGCGGTGGCGGTTAGTGGTAGGTGGTTAAAGCAACGATGGTGGTGGTGGTAGGGTTGTGATGCACAATTTAAGATCTAGTTTCAAGGGTTTGTGTTTTTGTTTTGAATTTGAGTTGAAAATATGCCATATCTAAATCTTTGATTTGTGTGTGTGATGTTAAAAATCATGAGTTTGAAAATGAGTATTTGAAGATAAGGGATATCACTCATTTCATTTTGACAAGAGATTTAAATTCAACCCAAGGTTTCCTACATGAAGCGGCTTGCACTTTCCGAATTATACGGACAAAACATGCAGCTTAGCCAAACTACAAGGACGATTTTTGCGATTTACTCTTTACAAAGTTAAAAACAAGCCTCTACAGGCTCTGACATTTTGACCACAAGACAAGGAAACATTTGGTCTCTCATTTCCCACTTTTTAGTTTCTGTTCACGTTCATCTAAACTTTCATCCATGGCTAAAACCCGTACATCAAAGAAAACCCAAAAAACCCTAGATTCATACACCATCAAATCCACTAAAAAAACAATCAAACGTAATAAAACACCATCCTTAAATAATCCCATATCTTATTATTCCATTAATTTCATCTAACATGTTTTTTTTCTTTCTTTTTTTGGCAGCTGGAGATTGTGTACTAATGAGGCCATCAGATTCCTCAAAAGAATCCTACGTGGCAAAAATCCACAAAATAGAATCTTTGGACAGTAATAAAAAAAACATTAAAGTACATGTGCAATGGTACTACCGACCAGAGGAATCTATAGGTGGTCGGAGACAGTTTCATGGTACAAAAGAGCTGTTTTTGTCTGATCATAAAGATGTTCAAAGTGCTGATTCTATTGAAGGAAAATGTATTGTTCATAAGTTTAAAAGCTATACCAAGTTGAAGGAAGTTGGGAATGAGGATTTCTTTTGTCGGTTTGAGTATAATTCGGCCACGGGGGCGTTTGTTCCTGATCGCGTTGCTGTGTAATGTTTTTGGTTTATGGTTTTTGTTGTTTCTGTTTTTTAAGGGTGTTTGTGTCTGCAATAGAAAATTGTAGAAATGAGATAGTTCGTTTGCATAAAATTTTAAAGGTTTTTGGGGTGTTTGTTTAGGCTTATCTATTTTCGCTTATATTGTAACTTGTGGGCTTATATAAGTCTATTATGACATAAAAGCCCATATTTCCCAAAATAAGGGCTTGTGAAACATAAGCTGAAAACAGATAAGCTCATAAGCCCAAAAATAAGCTTAAACAAAATATCATAATTATGCACTCTGTAATAAGCAGCTCACACCTTGCCTATAAAAAACTGCTTATGTTGTGTCATGATATGCAGATAAGCAATTCGGACACTCTAAACCGTTTATTTTCTTAGAGACGAGCAAGGAAAAAAAAAAAAAGCAATTCCAAACGCTCTTCTTGTTTGATTTTCGAGGGTGTTTGGGGTTGTTTTTCGTATTTTTTGGTTTGCTGATCTGTACTTCTGGAAATAGTGGTTCTGTTTACTTATTCAGTAATAAAATGTCAAAAAATGCAATAAGTAGATAAATAAATAACGAGACACCTTATTTGCATATAGTTGACAGTTTTTGTGGTTAGAAATGAGAGTCTTAAGGTCATTTTAGCTTTTATTTCAATTAAGCACTTTTAAATAAGCAGATACCAAACACTCTAAACAGCCTTTTGCTTAGAGATATACAGATGAGCTGGAAAAAAAAAAAAAAAAGCAATCCCAAACACCCTCTTTGCTTGACTGTTATTGTTTTTGATATTATTGACTTTGAAGACTTGTATTGTAGGTATTGTAAGTGTGAGATGCCATATAATCCGGATGATTTAATGGTTCAGTGTGATGGTTGTTCGGATTGGTAAGTTATGATTGATTGTTATGTTGAGAAGTGTTTGGGATTGTGGTTTGCGGGCTATAATCTGTTTAATGGGCTTGCAAAACGCAGATGTTTTCGAATATCTTGAATGAAAGTGATCATCTGCGTATCGGAATATGATTTTTGAAAACTCCCCGTTTTGCAAGTCTTTAATCTGTTTTGAAAATGTAAATCCCAAACGCCACCTAATATCGTTGTTTATGTTGCTTTTGTTGAGGAATTAGAATTAAATGGTCTAAAGAGAATGCTAATTTGTTATCAACTGTTTTTGTTGATCATTATGCCATGTATATGAAGAAGTAGCTAATTTGTGGTATGTAGAATTGTGGATACTTGATATGCTGTTGATGGTTGTGTTTTTGGTTCAGGTTTCATCCTGCTTGTATAGGTATGGCGCCAGATGAGGCTAAAAAAATTGAGCATTTCTACTGCGAGAGCTGTTCAACTGAAGAACATAAACTACTCCAAACTTCTAATGTTACTTCCAGACACACGGATATGAAGGTAATTTTGTGGATTTTCAGTTTCGCTATTGGTTTAACCTCCATTTTTAGACATCTCCAAAATGTTGTAATATTTGATATAGTTGCTTTTTCGATTAATAATTATCGAGTTATGAAAATTATAAGACTATAAACTCGGTCCCATGCATACTTGATATAATTGATTTTGAGTATCCCATATGAAGCAAAATGTTCCAATTATGGGATCATTTCCAAAATTAAGGGAGGATATGTATATTCGGCTTTACTGTCAACTCTTTCGTTATGCAACTCGAAATTTTATTCGCTTTTTCCTCTAGAAATGGAGTTGTGCTATAAAATACAAGTGGCACTTTGGGAATAAGGTGAAATTCAAGATAATATATGTGAAAGAAGGCTAAGTATAAGGTCATTTTGGACGACTAAAGAGTAACGAGATTCTAAAATGCATATTAAATTATTAACCATTAGGGACTATTGGACCAAGCAGATAATAGCACTTAATTTCACCAGATTACATTTTATGCAAAATAGCAACCTTCTCCTATGAAAACACACATTTATAATCATGTGTGACATTTATTAACCGCTGCTGCTAATTTTGGCTGATTCATGGTTTTATATGACATGGGCACCACACGCACCAATTAAAAGTGACATGTTATCTAATGACCCATGCCAGCATTTTATTTCTTTATTTCAAAAGTTTCAATAGGCTTTGTTCACCACTCTGGCAGTCACCGCCTCCTCCCTCCGTGTCCTCCGTAGATAAACCAGATTCGGTCTGTTTTTTATGCAGCAGATGAACATGAAGTGACTGAATTTGTTGTTTTTCATCATTTTTATTAATGAAAATCCCTTCCTCCTACTTCATCGCCATCTTCTTTCTTGTTCTTCATCATCCGGAAACAAGCACCATCATCATCATGGTCATGAATCATGATCATTACTAAACTCAGTAAAATTAAATGAAAAGCAGATTCTTTCATTTTTATTATCTTAAAATCCGACGGTGAATAAATATAAAGTAAATTCAAATTAAAATTAAGAAAAAAAAAAAAAAAAAAAATTCAAATCTACATGGTCGTACACTTGGAAGCTGACATGGTAAGAACAGGTGATCATTTTACAGGTTTTGAGTTTATAAAACAGGAATTTTGTATATATGCCTTTTGTAATCTCCCATATGTGTTTCTGGGACGCCGAACGATCTGGAGCTTTTAACATTTTGTTGATGTTTGCTTCATGGACAAAATCATACATGTTGTGAATTCCATTGGATGATTTGCGGTTTTCTTACCATCTGAATCCATATCTAGCATCGAGCTAAAGAACCGCCTCATTGATTCTGTTTTTTCAGGTGGGGACAAAGCGCCGCCGGAGGTGAAATCATGCTAAAACCTGCTGCCCACAGCTCAATATATAAGCCAACAAAAGGCAGCTTCAATTACGCTACAAATCAACACTAGGGGTTGATACGAGATGGTAAACGTGTTATTATATAGTAACTTTATGTATATATGTGTTTCTGAAGATAAAACGTTTGGTTTTCAAGTTTATGTAACTTAGGGGTCCCCACTTTGTTTTTGTATCCGTATGTATCCAAGGTCATTGTTCTGATGTAATCTAGTTATCTCGTATATGTGTATAAATCTCTAACTTCATATGGAGTTCAAAGTCTTAAATGACATTGTAGCTGTTTGCATGCTTTTGGATAACTGGAAATGTGTTGATAGCGTTTGCTTGTTTCCTTTCTCGTATGGTGTTCTGGATGAAAATTTGTGGTTTAAATTTGGGTTGATCTGCTGCAGCCTGTTTACACTCTTGCTAGTGGGGATATCTGGGATTGTTAAGAGTTAGTGAATTTTATTCAAATATGCTTATATGCTTAATTCATAATTTGAAATTATCAAGTACCTAACTGCTTATTGAAAATAGCTTATTTTACATAAGATAATCAGCAGGCTTTTTTACCAGGATCGGTAAGTCTGAGCTTTGAGGAGGTCCACCCACATGACATGGACTTGGTCCAAATTCATTAACTGGCCCATGACCAAAATAATATACTACAACTTTGTTTTGTAAACGTTGAAAATAAATTCTAAATCTATTTATCTTTTGTTTGATTATGGATACATGCTATAATTTAAGCTTCAAGTCCTTAAAATATATCTTCTAGATTTTACGCCTCTTTGTTCCTGTTTGTGGACCCTATTATGGCTATGCAGATGCTTCAGAGCTAGTTCATGATGTCATTGAGAAACATACCTTATCTCTAAGGTATATTATAGGAATTAAGACGAAAGTCATCAACTCGACACTTATCGTTATCACAGACGACCTATTTTTTTCATCGCGACACAAACCTTTTGGATCGCGCTATCGCGACAGACGCCGATTGTTTAACTTGTTGTAGCAGAAGTCATGTTAACGCATCGCTAACTTTTTATTGCATCGTTAGTCCTTTTGTGTGTTTTAACGACCGCTATTATATTATTGCACCGATTAGTCATTTTACCGCTTTTTTACATGTTTCGTCCGCTTTTGCACTTTTCCGTCCGTTTTTAACGTTTCGCCCGCTTACATCGCCGTCCGCTTTCCACATCGCCGCGTTTTACACGCCGTCCGCTTTACACGCGTTCATCCGTTTTACACGCCGGTTTTACACGCCGCCCGCTTACACGCTTACACGCCGTCCGCTTTTACACGCCACACGCCGTTCTCCGCTTTACACGCCGCCGCCCGTTACGCGTTACACGTTCTTCCGTTTTACACGTTGCCCTTTTACACGCCGCCCGCTTTACGATTACGTTCGCTTTACACGCCGCCCGCTTTACACGCTTTTCGCCGGTCCGCTTTTACACGTTACACGCTTTTACACGCTTCCGCTTTTACGCGTCCGCTTTACATCGCCGTCCGCTTTAAACGATTTCGCTCGCTTTTACACGCCGCTCGCTTTACACGTTTATCGTCGCCGTCCGCTTACACGCACGCAGCCTCGCTTACATGTTTCGCCTCGCTTACATCGCCGTCCGCTTTACACGCCGCCCATTTTGACACGCCGTCCGCTTTACACGTTTTTTCGCCGTCCGCTTACACGCCACACGCGTTATTCCGCTTTACACGATTTCGTCCGCTTTACACGCACGAAACGAAAACGAAAACGTAAGAAAGAAAAACGGACGCAAAACGAAAAAACGGTAAAACGAAAAAAAAAATGTAAAACGGACTAAAACGTAAAAACGAGCGAAACATGTAAAACGCATTAAAACGTAAAGTCGAAATGAAAACGAAACGAAAAAGAACGTAAAACAAAACATGTAAAAACGTTTTACACGCATTTAAAAAAAAACGTGTGAAATGGACGAAAACGCAAAACGGACGAAAACGTAAAACGGACGAAGACGTAAAACGAAGAACACGTAAAACGATAAAACGGACGAAACGTAAAACGGAAGAACACCAGAAAGCGTAAAACGGAAAAACGTAAAACGTAAAACGGACGAAAACGTAAAACTAAGAACACGTAAAAGCGTAAAACGCAAAACGGACGAAAACGTAAAACGACGAAATCGTAAAACGACCAAAACGTAAAACGGACGAAAACATGTAAAACCAAGAAGACGTAAAACGGACGAAAACGGTCAGAAACGGACGAAAACGTAAAACGGACGTAAAAGTGTAAAACGGATGAAATCGTAAAACGGACAAAACGTAAAACGGACTAAAACGTAAAACGGAAGAACACGTAAAAGCGTAAAACGGACGAAAACGAAAGAAAACGTAAAACGGACGAAAACGTAAAACGGAAGAACACGGTTAAAGCGGACTAAAACGTAAAACGCAAAACGGACGAAAACGTAAAACGGATGAACACGTAAAACGGACTAAAACGTAAAACGAAAGAACACGTAAAACGGACGAAAACGTAAAACGTAAAACGACGAAAACGTAAAACGGACGAAAACGTAAAACGGATGAACACGCGTAAAACGACGAAAACGTAAAACGACGAAAACGTAAAACGAACGAAAACGTGCGAAAACGGACGAAACGTAAAACGGACGAAACTGCAAAACGGACTAAAAGTGCAAAACCACGAAAACATGTAAAAAACGCTAAATGACTAACGGTGCAATAATATAATAACTCGTTAAAAACAAATAAAAGGACTAACTGCAATAAAAAGTTAACGGTCGTTAACATGACTCGCTACAACAAGTTAAACAAGTCACCGATACACACACAAGACGATCCCAAAAGGTTTGTGTCACAATGACAAAAAAATAAGTGTCACACACAACGACAATAAGTGTCAAGTTTCACGACTTTTCGCCATTTTCCTATATTATATCTTAAGGTGTTTGCTTTTACTAAAACCACTTGATACCTTTTAATAACCTATAATTCGAACCATAAGAGCTTTGAAAATTAATGGTGTTTGTTTTTTCCTCTTGTTTAGCGTTAAGAGGTTTAAGCCTCTTGCCCAACAAGACTGAAAGACGATCTTACTACCTCTTAATGATATATAAACAAGTTTTTCGTGTTCTAATCATTTAGACGCTTGAAAACAAACGCCATTATTCGATTGATTCGTAGTTGTCATCACGATTGTGATTCAGTGTGCGACTCATACGCAGACTGCAGCCTCTTAACAAACAAACACGTCCTACTGAATCCACAACTATTTAGTTAGTGAACCTTCTTACACAACATAGGATACTATTACACTACAACCCATTTGGTTTCAAGGAAATTTTAGTATCATACCCTTAATCCCTTATACCGGCTTTATATACAAAGTAGATAAGGATTGAGCACTTTCAACACCACCTAGTACGCTCAAATCATATGAATTTAGGACTCAAATTGCTAACATGTTTATATTATTGCATTGAGTCTGTGGCGATGGGCTTAAACCCCGTGGATTAGTTACTAAAAGGTCTTAAACTATTATACCCAAAACAAAACCTAAGGTATTGTTTGGTTTGATCCCTTTTATATGATTTGGTGGCCTAACACTTAACCAAACAAACCATTGAAGATCTTATTGTTAAGTTTTCATATATATAGAACATATAATTGATGTCTAACTGTTCATGTATTTCAATATTTGCATAAGTTTTTAGATTCTCGACGCGTGTGATAGGTGTGCACTTGTTCTGTACTAATTGGTGCTTTGATATGGCCACTCCTAGACCGATTCGTCAATTCAACCTTTTAGGAATCATGGTCGCTGGTAATTAAAATTCAAGCTTATGATGCTTTAAAAAAGCCACCATGACCCATGGGTGAGATATCTTGGATTCATGTCCAGATTCGTAAAATTGGAGACATCTTTAAAGTTTGATTTCATAAAAGAAATTGGCTTTTTGTGATGAATACTATGTACAAACGATGCTTGATGTGGTTTTCATCCTGCTTTTAAGCCATGTTTGGGTAAGCTTATTTAAACAGCTTATGCGCCTATTGTGTTTTGATGTAGTTACTAAAACCGTTTGAGTGTTTGGGACTTTGGGTAGAGCCACTAGTATTAGCTTATTTGTGTCTTGAATTAAGCTAATAAGCATATGTAGCTTATCAGAATCAGGTGGTTTGGAAAGCTTATTTAAACTTTACTATCATTTTGGAAAAAAAAAAAAAAAAAAAAAGAGAGATTCCGGGCGGATTGCTTTTATCAAACCTAAAGTCTACCTAATAGACTCAAAATATGTAGCTGAGTTTTAGTTGCTCTGTTTCATATACGGGTGATGTAGCACATATAACTTTAGAAAATGTAGCAGAGTGACTGGACCTCTTTTAAAGATTTTTCTATGTATGCTTACAACCATGAATATTGATATATTCGATTGTGCTTAGTCTTCAGTTCCGCATTTAAGCAGATGATGAGCTTCGTAAGTATCTGTGACTGTGTTCTTCCATGCTGTTAAATTTTGAGATATAATTTAGATAGAAAATTGTTTGTTTTTATTTTATTAATAGGTAAGTATGTACTGTTTAAGAACCACTAAACATATGTAGTAAGTTTTCAGAGTTATCAGTATTACGGTAAAAGACATAACTCCACGTGGTAACGTGTTGGTAAAATCTTTCGGAAACTTGATATGTATTCATGTGAAAGGAAATTACTCTAGTCCCTAATAAATATCATTAAAGAAATATCTCAATCCAACACACACATACACATTTCCCCTTTTAACACAAAATCCGCCGTCGTAGGGTTCAATGCCATATCTTTTGCCTGAAATCCATGAGGAGATACTTATAAGGTTGAATGTTTGTGATCTGATCCGATGCAAGAGCGTGTGCAAGTATTGGAAGTATTTGATCTCTCACCCTCGTTTCATCAAATCCCATATTGACCGAAGTCATCTCAGTGATCAAGAGAATGATAAGATTAAACACAGAAGAATTGTTATGTCTAAGGAATATGAAGAACTTAATTTGGTCAGGGGGTTCCGATACCCCAATTACCCCGATCTATGTGGTTCTAGCAATGGTCTAGTATGTGTCCTCTCACCATCCCGTAATGAACCTCTAATAATCAATCTTTCAACAAGAGAGGTAAGGAAATTAAAGAGCCCCCAAATTCCTGAAAGGGGGCCTTGGTGCTCGGGTTTTGGTTATGACTCTTCTACAGATGATTATAAGGTTGTTTTGGGATTTCAGGACGGTTTTAATAGTACTTGTTTTAAAGTGTTCAGTTTTAGATCGAATATTTGGAAGGTTGTAGGAGAGGTAAATTATCTTTTTGTAAGATGTATGGGTGTTTTCTGTGAAGGGGCGCTTCATTGGGTTGCAAGTGATAAGGATTTGAAAAAGAACATAATTCTTTCTTTTCATTTATCAGAGGAGAAGTTTATGGAAGTCCCTGCACCTGAGGGTGTGAGCTACCAATGGAATTGTGATGCATACCCGAGAATATTATTGGGGATTTTGGAAGGTTGTTTGTGCGCATATAAGTATGATTCACTTTCCCGTGGTTGGGTGATGAAGGACTATGGTAAGAAAGAGTATTGGGAAAGGTTTAAGTGTGAAGATGAGATTAAGTATGACGTTGTTCACTACCTAAATCAATCACATAATTACATTCAAGATAGGCCCTTGTGGAATGAAACAACGGTGCACAATGTTAAACTTTTACTGGGGGGCCCTTTATATGTGGAAACTCTCGATTCCATATTTTCCCAAGACACTAAATAGAAAAGAGGCGGGCAACGAGTACCATCAAGAATCCTGAGGTCAGTTCAAATTATGGCATTGCATTTTTATTTTTTTCACATAGCTTGTAGTATAGCAATATAGCATTAGTCTTGTTAGCATTAGTTCTGCCTTATATATGATTCTTATTGTTATGGTGGCTGCTAAACAAATCATGTCTTTAATTTGTTGGTAATTGGTACTTCGAAGTTAGTAAACATCTACTTATTATACTTATTGCGGGCTTTGGTCCAATGGTATATATAAGTGGATCTTTACAATCCTTTTTGGTTCAGAATTTCATATGTTATGTAGTAATCTTCTGCACTTCACCATTTTTTTTTTGTTGCTTAGTGACGTTTGTCCAATGATATTAGTAGATTATTACAATATGCATTTGGATTGTATATTGAAGTCTCTTTAGAGACAAAAATGTATCAGTTGGTTGACTGTTTTTAGAAAATTGGTAAATCTTTTTTGCTCAAGTGTTTTATTTCTCTGAGCACAGACTTATGATTTTCTGACAATCCTCATAAACTGAATAGGTGGATCTTTACAACCCTTTTTGGTTCAGAATTTCATATGTTATGTACTAATCTTCTGCACTTCACCATTTTTTTTTTGTTGCTTAGTGACGTTTGTCCAATGATATTAGTAGATTATTACAATATGCATTTGGATTGTATATTGAAGTCTCTTTAGAGACAAAAATGTATCATTTGGTTGACTGTTTCTAGAAAATTGGTAAATCTTTTTTGCTCAAGTGTTTTATTTCTCTGAGCAGAGACTTATGATTTTCTGACAATCCTCATAAACTGAATAGGTCACACGAGATGAATTGTGTATATTATTACTTTGGTTTTTGTAAGAGAAGCCTTGTCTGAGTATATAGTAGTGGTTGGCGTTTAGTTGAGCCATGCTAGATGCTACTGTCAGGAATCTTTTAAATACTTATTTGGCCTTCATTCATCTGTCTTCTTGTTTTCTTACTTTATTTCTGTTTTGATATCAGTTAATTAAGGGAGATCCATCCATTCCTGAACCGAGTGCCAGAGTTTGATGCTGTTGAAGAAGTCAAGATGGCAGACATTGCTAAGAAGTTTGCTTATTCCGCATGACCATGCTCCTATCGCTTTTAATATCTTGTGTTTGATGTTTTAATGACTTTTTTTCTGGATTTCAGTACTCTTGGATAATTCTTAGTTAACTTATGCTCATCTAAAGTTCTAAACACTTTCGCAAATCTTTGTCTAAATTTGTAGTATCTCAAGACAGATCCTTCGAGTAAGTCAAGTAGACATGACATTGCTTTATAATCTTCACTTAATTAATCGTTAGGACCTTTCTTTGAAGATCTAGTTTCCTACGGTTTTGAAGTATTTTGTCTTTGATGGTTTTTCATATATTTCGTGTTTTGAACGAAGTGCTACACTGTTACAATTTTTTTTGGTATTGTTTTAGGATGTTAACAATGCTCTAAATATTGTCACCTTCATTTTCACCATCGTGTGTTCAATTTTACCAACAATTGAATTCTTGGTGATAAGAGTAATTTATACGTGTTAGTGATCACAACAGCTAAAAATTTGACTAAAAGGCTTAGTGGCAAAAGTCTTGTGACTATCATCACTAAAAATGCGAGAGATCAAGTTCAATTCTTTAAAAGTAGCAAACAACTCTAAAGTGGCCACGCCAAACTTCCAAAAAAAGGGGAGGGCTTTAACCGGTTTGATTGTGTGTGGCAGTGGGCTCAAAACTCTTGGATTAGTCAGCTACAAAGTCGGAAACACTGGTTAATATGAATACGGTGATCCGAGCAGCTTAATATTGTTATTTATGTTGTTATCATTAGTAGTTTATGCTAAGTTGTGTAACAATGAACCGTTGCTTGTCTCTTTTCTACTTTGGTTTATTTGAACTTCAATATCATCTTTGTTGAACATGTGATAATGAAGGTTGATTGAACGTAATATATTGATAATCAGCATTCTATTTTGATCTTCTGCAGAGTATAATTTAGTTATTTAACAAGACATCGATCGTTGTGCTATTCTGATTGTGCATTCTATTTTGATATTCTGCAGAGTACTTTTTCTTTTGTTGTTGTCTACCTAGACTGATTTTTTAGTTTTTGTGCCTATCTGATCCGTCACCCACGTGACATGTATGGGGAGTTAGAGAGCTTAATTCTAATGGTTGTAAACTTGTAATAGTTAGCAAAGATATTATGGTCTCAAAACATGTTCTATACAGTTGAGTGATCTTGAACATGTTTGATTCACTTTCAGAACATGTCGAATTCTTTGATGACATTAGTATCTCTGGTGCCTCAAAAGATGGACTTCAATATAAGAAAAGAAAAAAAATCTACAAACTGGCATATATATTTGTTCGACTTTATGGCAGTATGGGCCGTATGGCTTTACATCTCTCGCTCAACTAAATGACGATATGGCTGGTATTGTTTCGAACACACCATTGAAATTCACTTCAGAAAACAAAACAAACTCATTTACATTTGCTGGCAACTGTATATGTTTTTGTCAGACCAAGGCTTGCATATAGATTATTTTGAAGATTTGATTATGATATCGATAATGATTATCAAACAGTAAACATAGAAGCGTTTGTAGTCCAACGGTTAGGATAATTGCCTTCCAAGCAATAGACCCGGGTTCGACTCCCGGCAAACGCACATAACTCTAAGTTTTTATTTTTATTCTTGAATTTGTGGGGTTATTCATGTTTTCTTCATCCGTTATTCAATAGATTGCACATGAAGTGTTTGATGATGACTTTTGATGTTATCTGCTCTCTTTTATTTAAATGAATCACTTTAAATTTTATAATTGTTTCAAAATATATTTAACTTAATAGTTTTTTCTTTGTTATGTATCGAACTATGTTTTTCTTACAATTTTAATATACGAACTTTTATTTATTTTATTGTATCATGGGTAAGGTTCATTTTCAAATGATTATTCGAGTTAGGATCAAAAGAGAAATAAAATTAAAATGAGAATAGTGAGAAGAAACGACAACTGCACATTGGATGCACTTACAAAAATAGATGTAGCCTTTTTTAAATTTCTCCATCTTTATTTGAAATGTGTGGCCGAAATTATTTCTCACATTTCTCATTTTATTTTATTTTATTTTATATGTTTGTAGATTCAAGGATCTTTATGTTTAAGTTTCCCAGCCTGGTAGTGCTTATATAACTCGAGTTAAATATGAAGACACTGAATGCCATCTTGTTGGTTTTTCAAATGGCCTTGTATGCATTTATGCTTTCGAAACAAGATTTTTTGTAGCCAATCCCGCAACTAGAGAGGTTAAAAAATTGCAGTCTGCTCCTATTTGTAATACCATATATGATGTTACAGTATTTTGTTATGGTTTTGGTTATGATTCATTAATTGATGATTACAAAATTGTAACATGGATCGAAAGAGAAGATGGGACATGTTTTAAGGTTTTATCTTTGAAATCAAATGCTTGGGACGGTATTGGAAAAGTGAAGTATAAGTTTCTTACGAGTAGTAAATCAGGTATCCTGTGCAATGGGTGCTTCGTCTTTTGTATGATAATAATGATTTTAAACTTAATATTTGTGTCGTTTCATTTATCTAACAAGGAATTTAGATAAATCCATCAACCAGATGATCTTAAACCTCTTTATAAACATACCATGGATAAAAATATGAGTCTTGGAATTATGGAAGAATGTCTGCATATATCAACGTACGTGCTCTAACTCTTCTGTTAACAAAATGGGTAATGAAGAAGTACAATGTAAAAGAGTCTTGGAAATTGGTTTCGTATGATTGCAAAACGAGGGTATATACCACATCATGAGAAACCTGATGAGTGATGACTTGTAGTCAGGATCCTTCTACCCTTTTGTTACATGCTATGTGACTAGGCATTTTATTGGTGATCCTGTATTTGTGGAGAGCCTTATATCTCCCCGTGTTGATGGGAGGCCGAAAAGAAAGAGACAACAAGATAATAACGAGAGTATAAAGGTGTGTTCTAGGTACGGTTGTGTTATATCATGATCCTTTCTTGTATCACATAGTGATTCTTATCTCTTTACCAATGTTTATGATGAGTTCTATATAATCTTAATAAAATAGTGATGGTTAAAAGACAATGTTCCGTTATTTAACCAAACACAATGCTAAATTAGTATTTGCTATTTCCCTAATTGATATTATCGAGATTTCAACCTACTGAAGTTCATCTAGGTGATTCTGCATCTTTCCATGATTCCATCCTTTAATCTATATTTGGATTCCAGAAACTCATAACTTTCATTACATTTCAGTCCTTCAATTGTAACTTTTTTACCTGTTTTACGTTCCGATTTCTCAGTTCATCAAGGGCGATCCTTTGAGTACCAGATTCTGATGCTACTGAAGTAGTCAATCGGACTTGAGATTGTTTTATGAACTTTACTTAATCTTTAGGACCCTTTCTCAAGATATGTCGTTCTTTTAGGGATCTATCTACATTTCGCTTTTAGTATTTTGTCTTGGATGGTATTCATAAACTTTGTGTTTCTAAACGTTTTCTAGACTACGGTTGCATGTTGTTTTTTTTTTTTAAATAGTCTTATGATGTTATAAGTTAAAACTGCATTAATTAGTTTCTTTGATTTTAACCATCAATCCATCATGTGCTCAATTTAACAAGAGTCCAATTTTTGGTGATCCGAGATTCCGAGCAGTCTAACGTTACATACTTGTATCTTTTGTCTGTTAGGCTGACTAATTCCCATGAAGCTAGTGGTTTAAAAAGTTTCTTATATATATTCATGCTGTTATCATTAGTAGTTTATGTTAAGTTGTGTAGTTTGAATTTTGTTCTACTTATGGTGATCCAATATTCG
Source organism: Chrysanthemum lavandulifolium (assembly GCA_022545495.1). Classification (NCBI taxonomy): domain Eukaryota; kingdom Viridiplantae; phylum Streptophyta; class Magnoliopsida; order Asterales; family Asteraceae; genus Chrysanthemum; species Chrysanthemum lavandulifolium. Next base: position 87,042,640 of record CM040238.1, on the reverse strand, counting down.
ATATCATCTTTATTAAAACTATGACAATTAAGTTGGATCGAAAAGAATATCTTGTTAGTTCTTTTGAATACAAACTTTAGACCAAGAATTTTAACCATCTTATGTTTTGCTCTTTTTGTGTGGGTTTGCCTAATTTTTGGTGTTACTTGTGAATCAATTAGGTTCTTCATGTAACACATATATTGTTTGTTTTTCAAAACGAGATTGTTCTTGTAAGAAAAGTTGAGGCTATGAGAAAGCCCGCATATATAGATCCTTGTGATTTTATTTAGATCTTTGTTTTCAGCGGTGATGTTGCGAATTACACCATCAATATTGTCACATTATATTGTTATATTTCATCTATATATGGGAGGCTATATAGATTGAATTTGTAAACGACAATGGCACTGCTGTTAAGTGTGCAATGGTTAATTATAAATCACTAATTAGTGCTTGATATGATCAAATGGGCTTGGCTGATCAGCAGACTTGTAACATCATGACAGCCTAGTAAACAAAGTATAATCTGCATTTTTTTTTCTTCCGCATAAGTCATAATTTCTGTATTTGATTTACGATTTTGATTGAATTGAGTCGTTATATTTTGAGCTTGTTAGTATTGCATATCTTTGCTTGAAGTAGGTGGATCCTAAGATATTTTGTTTCCGTTTTCACACATAGACATCTATTATTATATTATTTTTTTATTTATGACGGAAATACCATCCGTGCCACATTTATGGACGTGGCACGTAAACCTTGGACTACATAGACCATCCCTTAAGGCCATTGGAGCCAACGGGATTCTATATTGGGACATCTTATTATGACCTCCTAAGCCTTTACCCTCGGGTTTAAAAGGTACACATGACTCCTAATAGGCTACAGAATATGTTTTTGAATATATAGACCCATTAATAAGGCTATTTCTAGTATAATTCAGAGATTTATGTTTGGGGCTGCTGTGTGCTACTGGCAAGAAGCCAAGAAAGAAATATCAGACATTTTCAAGGCAGCTCAAGAGAGGTTGAGGATGTGTGTGCGTTAATTGAAGGTATATATTGTGAGATCCAGATTTATGAGTTTTCAATATTAGAAGTTGTAAGCTTGTTTTTGAGGCTGCTAAAGTTTGGAAATACTACTGGTTAGAAGGTTGTTTTATGGTTATTGAAGGTGGTCCAGGCCTCAAGGGTGTTTGGACTGGTTAGTTCGATGGTCATGGTTATGATAATCTTGTTAATTTGGTTCTTCATAATATATAATCTTGTTTGCTGGTTCTTCTTGTAGCTGCTCTGGTGGCATTGCTTCTACCTGAAACTGTGTAAGCGTAGCTTAGATGGTTTCTTGTGTTGCAAACTTGCAGTTGTGTTTCCTTCTTCAGCTTATTCGGGGAGGGCTACTCTTTTGACTCAAATGTACGCGGCTTGACTGAGGTATCCTCATAACGCTGACACTTTCCCTTACCACCCTAAATGTGTACCTAGTGAGATTACAACTATAAATTTCATATAAGAAGTGTCTTACACTGGTAGATTTGATGGTGGTTATTTATAACACTGTAACACACATAATGTTAGGGATATACTTTCATTTTTAGCTAAAATAACTAACTAGAAAAAGTGTCAAAGAGATAAAAGCTTTGTGAGTACAACAATGCATAGAGTTAAATGACATACTCAGCTCTGACAATAATGGTTGTTAATAAGAAATAATCAACAAAGGCGTTTGTAGTCCAACGGTTAGGATAATTGCCTTCCAAGCAATAGACCCGGGTCCGACTCCCGGCAAACGCATTTTATTAATTTTCTAATTCATAAACTTTTTTTCACTGAAATTTCAACATCTTTTGTTCTTGATATTTATTATCCAGTTTTAAACTTTGATTATTGAAGACTACTTATTACAGGCAAACGCATTTTTTTAATTTTCTAATTCATAAACTTTTTTTCACTGAAATTTCAACATCTTTTGTTCTTGATATTTATTATCCAGTTTTAAACTTTGATTATTGAAGACTACTTATTACAGGCAAACGCATTTTTTTAATTTTCTAATTCATAAACTCTTTTTCACTGAAATTTCAACATCTTTTGTTCTTGATATTTATTATCCAGTTTTAAACTTTGATTATTGAAGACTACTTATTACAGTGTCATAACTTGATGCTTAATTTACCCATAATGCTTTTGATGGATTACACATGAACTTAAGATCTAGCTCTTAATATCTTACAAATTTACGATTCTATTAAGCAAAAATGTGTCGATCTTTTACGAGGATATTCGAAGACAAAGGATCTTACGTAGGATGTCCATCTTACCATAGAATCGTAAGTTCTCGATCCGATTCTACTTCTCTCAAATTTTTTAAACAAATAAGCTATAAATGAATGTATTTTGTTAAACTTGAATAATAAAACAAGCATGAACAAACATAAGTGTCATATAAATATAAAGTATATAGATGTTTAGATTAAAAGGTTAATCGTTTTGAATCACTGATTAGATAAATTAATATTCTAAACTCATGTGAGTTTCATTTCCATTATGTTATAACTTTTTGAACTCTTCTTTCTTCATAAAATTGTTATATTGTCATATTAACTACAGATTATTAAATGTATAAGATATTTGAATAATTAAGCAGGATTATTTTATTCGATCTGATCTTACAATTCTGTTCTTATAAAAATAAAAACGATCTATAGCAAGATTTCGATTTTAACAACATTGCCCAGGATAACAGTTTTTATTTGTTATTTTCCAGATTTGGACCAATTTTTTAATTATTATATTGAGATCTTTATATAAAAAGGGAAAACCACAATGGGAAAGGATGCCACCATTGTTGATGATTGTTGGCTAAAACAGAATATTTTGAAGTCAAAGTTAGATAAAGTGAATGGCTTCTTATGATGGGATAGGGCAATGTTATTAAGTGTTTGGGTTTTCTTCTTCAAAAATCAATTATTTGCGTTTCGAGAGGCTGAAAACGCAGGTTTGTAAAAGCTAGTGGGTACTTACTTTTTCAAAACGCAGATTTAGATAAGCTTGTAAAATTACCGCACTGCCCTTCATTTCTTACCTCCTACTACCCTCTTGCGATAATACTTTCTTCTATGCCTTTGTATCGATACTTCAAAATTTTAGTTGCTGGTTATGGCGCTGTCACTGTAGAACTAGAAAAGTAGGAAGATGATAAAAGGTGAAGTAAACTAAAAATAATAAAATACTAACCTATTATATGCCATGACCCAACAAAATAAGTAGGATTAAAAAAATAAAAAAATAAACAGACTCGAGTAAAAAAAATCATGAAAGTTAAGTAAATATGTATTGAAAATCAAAAGTTTGTCATTTTATCAATTAAATTTCTACCTTTTTAATTTAGAATAATTCATTATTAAGGATGTCTATTTTGGTCATTTTATCACATAACTCACTAAATAATCTGATTTGACAAACACTCAGAAAACTGATTATCTGATTATTGCGATATCAAACAGCATAATCAAATCCAAACACTAGCTTTTAAAATCACGTTTTGTTATAGCTGATTATCTGATTATGCGTTTCCAAAACGCATAATCTATTTTCAATAAGCAATCCCAAACACCCCCTTAATTGGGATATTACATTTTCTATCCCACATGCGAAAAGCGTACATAAGAGTTTGAAATAAAGCATTTTCATGATAATATTTGTTTGTGAAAGATCGATACAACACATTAGAGCATCTAGTGATTTAGGTATTTTTCGTTTCTATCAATACTGTGATCACATTATTTTCACAATTCCATTCATATGTGAGATTGTCCAAACTATTATATTCCAACGTTAAACCCGGCCGATCCGTCGTTAACGCGTTGAACCGGTCCCAAAAAAAGATAAAAGAACTGGGTTTTAAAATGGGTCAATCCTGGTTAGGCCGTTGGGTTTTAATTGACCCGGCTCAAAACCCAACCGGGTTTAGCTTTTTTCATTTTTTATAAAACCGGATTCACCGATGGTCGAACCTATTGAAAAAATATTTTTTAATAAAAACAAAGTTGGCCTGACGGTCACGAACCCAGAATCTCGATGACTGACCGCCGATTAAAACATGATTTTCAAAACATTGCTATATTCCCTATCACTCTTGATTTTACATTAATTTACATTTAATTAGGAGACAATGACAAAATTGCTCATTTTTACTAACATGCTTCACAAACTACCCTATTTTTTAATCAAAAACGCCGATATACCCGCAAAATCCGCAAGGTTTGCGAATTTAAAAAAGAAAAAAAAAAAATCGCCTGGTTTGACCTTGCAAAGTCAAACCTTGCGATTTAAAAAAAAATGCTCTCTTTCTCTTTGTTTTTCACGTTTAGATCAAAACATGAAATTTGTAGATATCCCTTTTCTCGTTTGGTAGCTTTTTGAATAATCTAAACATGAGTTCGTATGGGAAAGTTATGCCAAAATACCATAGCAACTCTTTCTCGTTAAGTCGATGAAGTTTTTGGCCATAACTTTATCAAATGAACTTCTTTTTGCGTGATTCAAAAAGCCACATGATGAGAAAAGAGAGATATACAACTTTTCTATTCTGAGCTAAGTGTGAAAACCGAAAAAATGGAGAAATTTTCAAAAATTCGCAACGTTTAAAAAAATCGCAAAGTCAAACCTTGTGAATTTCTGCAAATTGCTCTCTTTTCTTTCGGTTTTCACGCTTAGCTCAAAAAATTAAACTTTTAGATATTTCTTTTCTCGTTTAGTGGTTTTTTTAATCACCTAAAAAGGTGTTTGTATGAGAAAGTTATGGCCAAAATACCACAACAACTTTTTCTCGTTTAGTTGTTGTGGTATTTTAGCTATAACTTCCTCATACAAACTTTTTTTTGCGTGATTCAAAAAACCACTTGACGAGAAAAGATATCTACAACTTTCGTATTTCAAGCTAAGCGTGAACCAAGAATGATAGAACAATTTTCAAAATTCGCAAGGTTTAAAAAATCGCACGCTTTGACCCAGTAAAATCAAACCTTGCGTTTTTATCAAAAATTCGCAAACCTTATGATTTTGTGTGTATTTCGGCTTTTCTTTATATTATTATTATTATTATTATTATTATTATTATTATTATTATTATTATTATTATTTTATTTATTTAAATAAAATTGAGTATTTTATGAAGTTTATGTTGGTAAATTGGATTTTTATTTTCCTTTAAATAATCTTGCTACTTGATCAAATTATTACACATTAATTTTTAGTAAAATAGGATCGTTTTTAACCCATAACGCTTGAATCGGGAAGGGCTCCCTGAAAATCTTCCCAAAAGTGACACTAAAGGGAGGGGAGTGGATCCCGATTCATTAGCATTCCAACTAATGTATGTAGCCCGCGTATCCCGTCCGGGATATGAAACCACTCCGATTGATCTATAATTACTAACAAGTAACAACACATATACAGCTAAATTCAAATGTTTTATGTAACGTATTAACGTGATATGATTAAATAACTATATGATTGATCCCGACGTTGGAATTAAAGCATCATGGAGAATAAAGTGGCAAAAAAACGTATTGGGTTTGTCATCTCTAAAATAGGTCAAATAGGCATATCGCTAGTCAAATACGTACCTATCAAAGGTAGTTGCCAATTCTAAAAATAAAAATAAAAAAAGGTGGCGACTTGTGATAACACATGTAGTTGTCAAATATTTATTCTTCCGAAATTGAAAATCACTTAAACCTAACTTGTTATTATTGATACATATAAGAGTAAATTGCAAAACCATCCTTGCGTTCAAATTGCATGTGTGATCTTTACCTTTTCAAAAGTGCATTTGTCGTTCTTGTGTGAAACCTTTTGTGTGGATGTCATCTCTGCCCCAAACTAAAATAACTAAAATGCTCTTACCTTCACTAAAACTATGTCATTTCACTTTGAGACATTCTACTTATTTCATTTTTAGCCAAAGACGATACCCGCATCAAACGTTCCCTACAGGGATGCCAGATACATTTTTGAAAAGGTATTACACCAGTTTGGACATACGGTTTTTGCAATTTACTCTACATGCTATAATTCAAGTTAATGATTTCACTCACAAACTCAAAATCTGTATCCCTTCAAATTTGAGGCTTTTAATCTATAGGCTATAAAGTATAAACACCTAATCTCATGAGTTCTTTGTTCATTAAGCTACTATCAATGTAGTACAAAAGCTACTATAAGTGACTTAATTCTGATCTCCGAATCACTTCCGAAAAATATACATTACACTTGCTTATGTGCCTCATGCTATTAAGAAACCACAATTTTCTTTGTTTGGTGTATTTTCTAACATATACCTACAAATCCACTTGAGTTGTTTTTTAATTTATTTTTCAATTTAAAAGCCAAACTCAAATAAATTTGGTATAGTTTGAGACTAAAAAGGTTGGTTTAGTGCTAGCTAGGTCTTGACTTCAAATTTTAACGGAATCAAAGCTTTGCATACTTTTAACACTCGCAAAGCAACAAGTATAACAAAATCAAGTCTATGTAATAGAAATATAGAATTATACTTTTTAGTTATAGGGTCGTGGGCAAAAGGTGACGGTTCATGGTGGACCAGAATCGTGTGCGCTTATGTGGCCTGGTCCACAAGCCCGAGCCTGTCTCAACCTCTAGTGGTGTAACTTTATTATCACATTCTATCAATTATTCACATCTTTGGGCCTTTTCCACATCCATGATTCCATTCTATTTCTAACTTTAAATTTATCTTCCAAATCATTTCTAGTCAAACTTGTGTAAAATTCTAAAACCTAAAATTTTGTTTTTGTAAAATGTTGATAAGCGGCAACAATGAGGGCTTATGACGGACTCATAAGCCACACCCTAAAGACAATATGTGAAAAGGGATAGCATCCGCTCAGAAGAGTGTCAACCGGCTTTTTAAAGGGCTTTAAAGTTCGTGAACATTTTCTCTTCTTAAAAACTCATTTTTCAAAAACGATGAATTTATTCTCATGTGTAGCCTTTTCCCCCATTCACTTTAACTTTTTTAAATTTCTTTAAAGTTATTTCCATAAAAGTATAAATAGGCGGAGAAATTTTGACTTGGTGTATTCATACTTTCATAGAAGTTGATCGACCATTTTTCAAGGACTACACTCATATGATGTTCAGTTGTCGCAGTGGGCAAGAGTTGAATGTGATCCAAAACCATTTTTTTGGGGATAAGACATCATTTACTGGAGCAACTATGCGTTTGCGGAAAAATGATATTGGCAATGCCCCTTTAGTTCTTTCAAATCATTTCTAGTCAAACTTGTATAAATAATTAAAACCTTTGACCTTTTGTATTTTTTATTCTAGAAAAGATACAATGATGAGAAAACAAAAACAATGAAGGTTAATTATGCAAACTAAAGCAAATAGCACTGCAAAGATACATTAAATGACTCATGATCTACATTTCGTAGATTCCCGTTCTAATTGTTGGTTCTAATATCTTTTTCAATCTTTTTCATTCTGTTTTTGATGTAGAATCATCCATAGGATGCCAATGTCGATTGGTAAACATCACAGAGTCGGCTCTAACTGCATATCCATCTGAATTGCGGTGCCAACTATAGTAAGCGTGTGTTTTATTCTTGATCTCTAGTGTCGCGTGACCAAAACTTGCTTCTCTATATGCTGAATATTTTGGTTGTGGTTCCGTCATACTGCATAAAATTGAAACAGTCATTTATGTTATGATTTCAAGCGTGCACTTTTAGTATAAAATGTAAACCATTAAAATTGTAGCTTGTTCTTACATGCTTGCTAAGCCTTCAATGTTACCCCATCGCCAATGGTTATATACACTGGGGCAGATAGGTTCTTCACCGGAGAGCATTCCCCATTCACAATGTTATAAGCAATATTTGATACACGTTCCTACATAATAATATACAAAGCATTATATACACTTATACTCACATCCATGTAATAAGTAAACGTATCTTTAATTTATGGCTTACCGAGCGTTCATAAGAATGGACATGACCAGCAAATACAAGATCAACTTTGTGTTCCACAAACCATGGCTCAAACATGACTCTCATGGTCTCACCTTCCATATAATGGTAACTATTACTGTTGTACCATGGTGAATGCATTAGAACAATCAACCATGGGGTTTCGTTTCTGTTCACCTTTGGTAGTTCCTCGAGTAGCCATTGGTATTGTGGTGTGTACATCCCTACATAAGTCACATTATATCATTCTTCTATACTCGTTTGTTAATACTAACTTTTAATTGTAAAATAGGCCCGAGAATCAAGTACTAACCAAAAGCCGAGTAGGAAGACAATACAATAATGTATGCTGAAGCTCTCTTGATTGAATACCAAAGTGGTTCTGTACTTCCTGATGCTTTATAGGGGACACGGTATCGATGAAGAAACGGCTTAAATGGTTTGGTTTCCCCCTGCATTAATTTTTTTACAATTACATTAGTTAATGAAAAAAAAGAGTATGTTCATCTACTGTCTTACATGCTCATATGCACTCACAAACATGTCAAAATTCCAGGTAGAAGTGTAGAATTATCATTCTCGTCACTAAGAAGTAGTATATATTAAAACAAATGTGTGTTTTTTCGGACAATTATTTTGAAAGGGACATGTTTCCGGTAATTGACAACTTGTTGACAACATTAAACGTGTTGAGGTACTTACAATACTTGGCTCAAAATCAAGCTCATGATTTCCAGCAGTCCAAATCCAAGGTTGATAAGCAGTACTACGTTCAGCAAACCTACCCCAACTATCCCATCTTGAATTGTCATGAAACTTGTAGTAATCCGCATATGACAAATCACCAACAAACAACACGGCTTGCCCTTTCACAGGGTTCATTTCGTAATGCGTAAGTGTAACATTAGAATCATATGTTTGACCAAGATCCCCTGCACAAATATATGATCACTTCAGTTAAACCTAGCCTCAAACACGGATTAAGATTCTCTCATTTTCAATTTCATCGTATTATGTCACATCAAGAGGTTGTGACATAGTTTTTTTAATAGAATAAGAGGTCCACTGTCCACATTGTAGGCCTTATACAAGGATTAAGATTCTCTCATTTTCATTTTGAAATAAAAAACGTACCCATGAGCCCAAAAGTATACGGGACATCGGGCCCCACCGGTGGTGGAGTCATGAACCAAAACCTCCTTGTGGTTTGACCCGTGCCGAGCTCATAATGGTACTTGGTGTCGAACTGCATCAATCATCATGAAATTAAATTTTATCTTTTAGAATCTTTGTAACTTACTAACTGTATCTAAAATCTTACCTCTAAGTTCATGATCTTGCAATGATGAATGAATCCAGAAGTGTAGTTATAGTATTTGTAAGTAGTTGTTCTCCCAGTGGCTTTGTATTTTTGGTTGCTTTTTTCGGCCCAATAAACCACTATGCTTGAACCAGGCTCATCTTGAGTCACCCAAGACACAATTACTGCTCTACCCACATGGTCTCCTTGTGTTATATGCACCTAGCACATGTCACAAGTCAATAATTCATCTAAAGATTTACTATTTAAAAGTAAACTGCAGTGATTAATTTTTGTGCTATTGCTTTGTACATTTTGACACAAATAATATTATTGGCAAATACTTTTGATGGGCCAAAGGTAAAAATCATCCTTAATCCATGAGAAAGTTGGTTTCTCAAACTTTTTGCATGAATCATCTCTGAAACTTTAAGATAGATGGTTTTGGTATACTATCAAAACATGCTAAAAGAATACCTGTTGAGGGCATTGTAGCCAGGAGGATGAGAAAACACATCACTATGAAATGGCATATCTATAGATTTCTCCTCTTTTCTAACAAAAGAACTTGTAATTCCACCATTGATGAATGACCCATGGTACAACGTTAACACCACAACAAAGAAACACACGTACAACCCCATCTATGTAGTAAAAACACACACAGTGGAAGGTGCTAGTGTTGGTTTTGAGACAAAGTATAAATGCAAGGTTGAGACACTAATTTATAAAGGAAGAGTCAACACTTTTGGTATTATATTTAAGAGGTTGATATTTAATCGAATAAAGTTAAGGATATTGAATAATTGTATGTTTGGTTTCGAAAAGAGTTTTGTCTTTACATGTCATCCATTGATTTAATTAATGGTTACAAATTTGGTCAGTTTAACAAATTGATTAATGATTTAATTACTTTCTTAATGTGACAAATAATGTCCCATGACTTTTTGGCATGACTGATAAGTAAAAACAGGAATCTTAGTCAAATTATACGGTAGTTTGGTTGTCAATTGATTATTAGTCCTAATGATAATTATTGCATTTGGTTTTAAACTTTGAGAAATCTTAGGCTCCGTTTGTTAGTGAATTTTTTTATGGAATTGAAATCTGTCTATGAAATTGAAATGTAAAATATTGGAATGTTAAAGATTTAGGCCCGTTTGGTACACATTTTTATAAGATTGGATTAAAATATTTTTTTCAAAAGTATGTTTGGGGTCTGTTTGGTTTGTAAATGGGTTTTCAATTAAGATTTGAATTTGTATTTAAATTAGATTGAGATTTGTATTTTAATTAAAAGAGTGTTTGTTTTGTTAGAGGGTTTAGATTAATAAAATGTAATTTGATATATAAATGAAAGGATAGGATTCAACGTTCGTTTCAACACGAGAGGTAATGTTGTCTTCCTTATGATCAGACATTGAATTAAAATAAAATAAACGCTTACAATAAGGACAATGACAATCACAAAGAAGATAATATTACCTCGTGCTCAAACGAATAATGAAAGCGATCCTAATCAAATGAAAATAAAAAGACACAATTTATAACTAGAAGAAAACAAACAAAAAATCAAATCATAGGACTTCAAAAGTATAGCACGGTTTTCAAGACAAAATTAATAAACCAATTTAAAAGCCACCTATCTAGTGGGATTTTCACAACCTTGTTTAAGGGTTTATATCTCAAAAGAGAATCCTAAACCTCCATACCAAATGTCATTTTATGAGTCCATTGTTTAATCCAATGTTAAAATCTAGAAACAAACAGACCTTTGATTTGTATCTAATCCTCTGAAGCACCATTGACTTGACGTTTTCACCCAAATTTCCAATCCAACCTATTTGGTGTGTTTTTAAAATGTAATCAACTAAATGCATTTTTCATTTGATGCTTTTTCTTAGCCACATATATTATTTATCTTTATTCTTTGTTTTACTTTTATATTTCAACAAATATATAAAATAAATTTATTAAGCATTTATTTTCTCTGTCTTCATTAATTCAAAACATATATTAAACCTAAATCAAAATACAAATTCAAATCCAAATCCAAATCCTGATTCTAAACTCATCTACAAACCAAACGGGCCCTTAGAATCAAAAGGAATTAAAATTTGCAAGACTTAATGCGTGTTTGGTTAGAAGAAAATTAAATGAGAAAAAACAAATTACATTAAAATATTTTTATTTTATTTTAAATTAAAATTATCAACTAAATAATAATATTATCATTATTAAAATAATAAAATAATAATAAAATCACATTTATTATTAAAATAATAATAATAATAATAATAATAATAATAATAATAATAATAATAATAATAATAATAATAATATCTCGGCTCAAATAATATCCTGGTTCCCCATTAATTTTTTATAAATCATGTTAATACAAATAAGCCATAAAAACGTTTATTTATATTTTACGATCTTCAATGTTTTGTCGATAACAAACGTAAAATCATATTAATGAAACAAATAAAATACGTAAATGGTTTGAGCCAATAGTTTTCTAACACACTTACGTTTTCACATAAAACACTAAAACAAGTATAAGTGATTTTATGATTTAGTATTACATATGTACAACAACTAGTGTTTACATATTTGGGTAAAATATACACATAACTAGTATGTAGTATATTGGGTAATATAAATGGTAGAAACTTAAGTATCATAACCCATTGACCAAATACCTTGAATGTAGTTAGTACAACCCAAAGTCCATGACCCATATCCATGGAGCTTGACCCATAACCCATTGCATGACATCATGCTTATGTCATATATGGATAATATCCATAACCCATGGTATTGACCCATACCCATTTGACTAGGTGCATTGCACTCATGAGATACATTGTATCTAATAAAGACCCATGGATCAACCCATAACCCATGACCATGACCCATGACCCATAACCAAAATACCCATAGGCAAGAGGCGTCCACGGATCCCTAGCTTTACTTCAGACGGATCCCTCAGGGAGGGATCCGTGGGATCCCGGAAGATGGCATTTTTCTCATAAATAGTGAGCCATTTCTTCATTGTTTCTCACCCCTCTCACATACTTTCTCTTTGAGTTAAAACTCTCTAACCACATATCCAAGTGATCTATGTTTGTAGTTTTGTTTTGTGTGATTCTAGGTTCTCTTAAGGTGAGATCACCTTTGAAGTCAAGCAAACTCAAGTCCATGAGTTGCCATGCTTCCTCATCATCTAGACACCAAGTCCTCTTGTTGATGGTTCTTCTCTTTCTACTAAGAAATATAGTGTTGAAGACATTAGTGAAAGATGTCTCAAGTGTCAAGACGAAGACATTAGTGAAGGGTGTCGATCGTCTGTGTTTATAGGCATTAGTGAAGGGTGCCTAAAAGTCAAGTCACAAGGAATTAGTGAAAGGTGTATTGAAGATCTAGTCAAAGGCATTAATGAAATGTGCCTAAAATGTACATTCGATATGGTGTGTTTCGATGTACAAGATAGATTAGTATTGGATCCAAGGATATTGATATCCTTGATGATGTTGTAATAAGGAGTTGGTCTCCTTTGGGGTTAAGCGATTGGTGTAGTGTTGGGTAGTAGTTCCTCCATTGTAATGGAACTCGGTATCAGCCTAGTGGGATAAAGGGTAGGCGACGTTGTAGTAGGTGCGGTTCACCTGGTGTGAAAGAACCCGATGGTTAGCCTAATCGGAAAAAGAGTAGCAACGTTGTAAAGGTTTCTCCACCATAATGAGTCGGTGTTGTGGTGATTACGAACTCGAGTAGGTGACTCGGGGAGTGAGTAGAGGCAGAAGGTGTCCTTGTGTCGAACCACTATAAATACCGCGTTGTGGTTTTGTGCTTCTTACTCTTTATCTTTTCATTGCATATCTATATTTCTATCGTTTGTTCATCAACATCCACACACATCTAAATAGATTGACATAAGTCGATCTAAATAGTTTAAAACGAGTTTTAACTGGCAAAACTATTCAACCCCTTCTAGTTTTCCACATTGGCATCGAGCTCGCTACCAAGTTTCTTGAAATATACCGCACTTTAAAACTTGATACGATCTCCCGAAAAACTAGAAGGGGGTTGAATAGTTTTACCAATTTAAATCTTCCTTTAAATATTTAGATCGACTTATGTCAATCTATTTAGTTGTTTATGTTGGACGTTGATAGATAGATATATAACGTAATGAAAGATAAAGAGTAAGAAGCACATAACCACGACACTAGTATTTATAGTGGTTCGCTACAAGGACGCCTTCCTGCCCTACTCCACCCCCGAGTCACCTACCGAGAGTTCAAACACCACACTCAGACCAATCTCCTTATGGCGGAGAAGCCTTCACAACGTCGCCTACTCTTTTCCGATGCTAGGTTAACCACGGGTTCTTTCACCCAAGTGAACCACACCTATCACAACGTCGCCTACCCTTTATTAGGTACTAGGCTAAGCACCTAGTTCCATTACTATGGAGGAACTACTACCCATCACAACACAATACCTAATTTCAAGGAGATCCACTCCTTGTTACAACACCATCAAGGATATCACCATCCTTGGAAATAAACTAATACTTATATGTATATCGATGCACCTCATCGATTATACGACCTAGGCATCCTTCACTAATGCCTTTGACACAACGATTGGCACCTTTCACTAATGCCTGGTCTTGACACCTTTAGCATTCTTCACTAATTCTTTGACACGGACGTGAAGAACCTTTCACTAATGCTTGTCTTGACTCTTTCGGCATCCTTCACTAATGCCTTCAACACAACATCTCTACGGAGGAAGAAAGAACTATCAACAAGAGAACCTCGCTTGTCTTGATGATGACGAAGCATGGTAACTCATGGACTTGAGCTAGACTTCAAGAAGTGGTGATCTCGCATTAAAGAGGAACCTGAGAATCACACAAAACAAAAGACAAACTACATAGAAAGATCCCTTAGGATCGGTGGTTAGAGAGGTACTATAATTGGAGAAAGTATGTGAAAGTGGTGAGCTAAAAGGAAGAAATGGCTCACTATTTATAGAGAGAAAGTTTATCGCTCCTCGGATCCCATGATCCTCCCCATGGGATCCGCCTAACGAAAGCTAGGGATCCGTGGGACGCTCCTTACCCATGGGTATTTTGGTTATGGGTCATGGGTCATGGGTTATGGGTTGATCCATGGATCTTTACTAGATACAATGTATCTCATGGGTTCAATGTTCCTAGTCAGTGGTTTGATAATACCATGGGTTATGGGTCAATACCATTTGTTAGTTTTACCCATTTTAGTATATACTAGTTTAAATATATATTTACCCAAATATGTAAACACTAGTTGTTGTACATATGTATTACTAAATCATAAAATCACCTATACTTGTTTTAGTGTTTTATGTGAAAACGTAAGTGTGTTAGAAAACTATTGGCTCAAACAGTTTCACGATTTTATTTGTTTCGTTAAATGATTTTACGCTTGTTATCGACAAAATATTGAAGATCGTAAAATATAAATAAACGTTTTACGGCTTATTTGTATTAACAATCTCCCTTTTGTTGATGACAAAACATAAAATTATTTTAAGGAAAAACTAGAATTGTAAAAATTTTGAATTTGATTTTTCACTCTTTCTCCTCTTTTGTCGAAACAAAAGAGTCGAAAAGAAACTAACACAAAGTTTTAAGAAAAACATGTAAAGGGAAAAGAATGTAAAGAGAGCAAGTGACGGGAATGGTACTCGTCTTTAACTCCCCCTTGACGAGTCCATCCTTTTGTGAGGGCGTCAAGTACATAAAACTAAGTAAGCTAATGTTTTGCAATTATGTTTGCAAATGGTTCGTCCTTGTGACGAACATGTTCCCTCTTGAAGATTGCAACTTTGCAATGGGGTGTCATGAAGTATAATCTAAGTAGGATTATGTTGCAAATGATTTTGCAATATGGTTTGACACAAAGCTCCCCTAGCTTTATGGTGTCAAAATCTTCATGTGTATTTTGAAAATCTACAAAATAACGGTTAGAAAAACAAGAGTATAGTGCATAATTTCTTGCAAATAAGACTCAAGTTAGTAGAAAATTGTTCTTCTCAGACCACGGATCCCACGGTTCCTTTGTGGAGGGATCCGTCTAGGCATTGGAGGGATCCGTCTGTCTGGTGATAGATTTTCAAAGAATTGTGATATTCCAAACAAATGCTAAGTATGAGAGTGAGATATATATAAATAATACACTCAAAGCAATATGGCACATAAGATATCATTCAATAAAACAAAGAGATAATCAAACAAATATCTACAACTAAGAGAATGATCTAGCCATACATTTTCTACAAATACTAACGAGTTACCTAAGATTAAGTAACCACGTTTTTAAGTGTAAAGTGGCATTCCTAGACGTCTAAGTTTGAGCTTAAGACTATGACACCTCTTTAGGCTTATGGTCGCTTAGGTTTGTTGACCTCTTCAAGCGCTCGAGGAGGTGATAAAACATGAAACGTTGCTCTTCACGTAGTTCATGTATCAACCTTTCAACATGTTGACAATGATAGCAATCCTTGTCATGGTTTTGAGCTTATTGAAATAGAGGTTCAAGTGAAGTGGGTTGAGGTTCCTCAAATGAGGGAGGAATTTGTGGAGGCTTATTAAGTGGTGGCTCAACAATGTTTGAGGATGGAGGTAATGAAGTGTCAACTTCCATGTGGTTGAGTAGTTGATTTTGATGTCTCCTTATAATCCAAAATGGACTATTGGTGGGAATAGAGAAGTTGATATTGGTGCAAGTGTTGATTCAACACTTTGGTTTTGTTGCACTACCTTTCAAGTGAATTTGTTGGTAGTGGTGGAAGATGAGATGGCCAAGGAGGTAAGTCCTCTAAGTTGTGAGAATGGGGATGATTGTGAGGTGGCTCTAAACACCAATGATGTTGGTTGAGTTGAAAAGGGTATGTTTGGCTTATTAGAGTTTGGTGATGATATCCTTGTGGGAACAATCCTCTGGGGATTAGTTTGATTGGTTTCTTTGGTGTAGGGAAATCCTAGCATTTGTGGACTTGACCGAGATAATTCGGTTGAGGAAATTTCGTGTATGACCCTAGCAAGTTTATTGGGTGGTTCTTGGGTGGATGAGTTAGCACTAGGAGCTTTTCTCATGATGAAATGACTAAGGAAGATGTTGGTAATTGCTGAGAATTGTGTTGTATTTGATGACTAAAGTGTTCTATCAATATGACTTATAAAGAGAAGAATTTGGCAAGTGTATTTAAGACTTAAGCTACTAAGATTCTTAGAAATGTGATGATTAACATGCACAAGATTGAAATTCAGAATTTCACTAATCTAGGAACTTAATAAAGATGAGGTGGAGTGTTCAAGTAAGCAAGATGAGCTTGAAATGATTTTTAGGCTAGATTTGACATAATCTATCACTCGGATCCCACGGTGCCCTCCTTTGAGGGATCCGACTAGGCTAATCCTAGGGATCCGCCTCTCGCCAGCTATGAAAGGTTAGAAATGAAGTTTATAAGAGCTAAAACCTATACCATCTTGAGTGTTTCAGTCCTCCTAAGTATCTTAAGTGAGGTGTACTTGAATAATCAAGAGTAATGAATGATATAGCAAATGATTGCTTTTATGGAAGGAAAATGAGACTTAATGACTACCAATGGATGTTCAAGGATAACACTAAGAGTTTAGGTGGTGTCAAGTCATAATAAATGATCCTAGAGACCAGATGTTAGCTTGAGATGGAGTTTGAAAAATCTTCAAAATTCAAAAGAATTGAAAAAACTAATTTTTAACCCATTTTGAGATAAAGATGACTAGAAGAAAAATTGTTCAATATGTCCACCTAAGTGTTTAAAAAACATTTGTGAGTATTGAAGCAGAAGTATGGTGAGTTTTGATGATTTGATAAATCAAAAGGCATTTTGAATAAGATCTTATGTAAGCTATAAGTGAGTTTAAGGCTTTCTCATCTTTGAAGGAGACTTAGTTGAGTTCTAAGATCTTATGATTAGCTAGTGTGAGGTTATCTAGTAAGCTATATTGATGTATGGGATGTTGTATTGCTGAACTGTTGTCACGGATCCCACGGTTCCCTCAAGGGAGGGATCCGTATAGGCTAATCCTAGGGATCCGACATCTACTGATCAGAACCATCACAGAATCATGTGCAGATTTTGCACACTAGTCAACCATTAAACTAAACATAAATATAAGCAAGTCATCACATAAAACATCTCATAGGAAATGGTAGAAATAGCAAATATCCAAGTTAAAGCAAGCAAGAGTGCTAAAACATAATCATCCATACACAAAACAAGTGTTTAAGAAACAAACATAATCCTATAGTCTCTTTTGTCAATTCTTTCATTTCCTCTTTCCCGACTCTGTGAGGTGATAAGCAAGATTTTGAATCATACCCCTTAATTGTTTGAATTCGCATGTTTCATTTGGAATGGTTGGAAGTTGTTCATAGTAATCAAAGGGTTCCAATTCAATGTTAGCTATGGGTCGACATCTTCTTCTTCTCCATCTTCTTCTTCTCCTTCCGAGGAGTCCAGAGAGCTTTAGGTTTCTTTCCATTGACCAAGAACCGTTTAGAGGGTTGTTTGGTAAGAGGTACCATTATGTGATCAAGAAAGAAAGGATCATTATTGATAGGAGATGGTTGCAATGCACTAACATACTTACAAAGTCGTGTTAGGAGCATACCATATGGAAGTACCATGTTGGAAGCTTTGAATACCCCGACCATTCTCCTCACCATGTAATAGGCGAGATTAAATGGCTTTTGGTGGATAAGACAATAGATCATTTGCACAAGACATGCATTTGGATGATCCTTGTTACCAACTAGGCTAATGACGTTTTCCCTAAGGATTTCTTCCCATTTTCTAAACATGGGATGCATTTTGAAAAGTTCCATTTGAAAAGGATCACGGTGAATGAGCTTTTTGTTTCGGTCGTCATCGGGATTGGTCGGTCTTAACCTTGAAGATAGTATCTTGAATGATTTCGGGATCATCAAGAGGAGAATTGTAGATAGGTTTAGAATCAAGTGCAAGGTTTTGAGTGTTAATTGCCCAATCTTGAGAATACATACAAATTCCTTCACAAGGAATGCTAAGAATTTGAGCAAATGTGTTGAGAGGTAGAATGAAGTTTTGTTTATTGATGATGAAGGCGATTGAAATGCTATCATCGGTGTTTTGAATGATTCTAATGCTTTTATAGAATTCAAAGATGAAAACCGCAAATTTGTTCATCAATGTCAAGAAGACAATCAAAGTTGATTGCCGAGAAAGCTTGACGAGTGTCGGTATCTTCAAGGAAACATTCCTTGACTACACGACCTTCGTGAATAAGTCATTTTTCAAGTCTTTTGAAGACTTTGCGATCGGTTTTTGATAGCCCTTCTTCCCGGTAGTAATGGGTGAGGTAATGAACGGTATCATGGTGGTCTTGTTGAGTGGCTTTAGGCATGGTTGGTCCTAGAAACAAAAATATTCTAGCTAGGTAAAACTAGTTGAGATGGGTTTATGGTTTTGATTTGTATTAACAATGTTGTGAACACAATGTAATCCTAATTGTGTTAAAAGTCTCTTTTAATGATTAATTTTGAAAACCCTAATTGAATTAATTGATTAGAAATTGTGTAACCATAAACCCTAGGATGAGGATGATGGAAATTAGTACAAGTTAGTGTAATTACTTACAATGGTGTTCAAGTGAGGAATACTTGAGGGTTTGGAGTCCTATGAGAATGAAATCAATTGTTGAGTCGTTTTTGTGTTATGTGGGGAGGGGGAAACTGGTCTGTGATGCTTTTGAAATGCGTATAGCTATGTTCTGTCCTACGGTTCCCCCGGATCCCTTGTATTTGGGATCCGGCTAGTACAACTAGAGGGATCCGACTTCTGTAGACAGAAAAAGGGTTGCTTGGCTTTAATTTTGTAGTAGGCTATAAGCTAGCTTACGGAACAAAATTAGTTTAAAGGTTTCAAATAAAAAGATGTTTTGGTTGACGTGATTTGATACGTTAATTATCACGGATCCATTTGTGACGACGACGTTAGTTTGATTTAAATCAGCAGAATACTATTCCGATGATGAGTAAGTCGGGAAAGTGACGAAAGAGACTTTTCAAAAGACTAGCAGTTTATTTAAACAAATAAGAACTATGATATCAACATAATCATGTAAGCTATCTAATGAAAAAATAAACATACCTTTATGCTTCTTGGGTTGGCTTATGAAGACATAATACCAAAAATACTTCATGAGCTCTTAAAGTAATCCTTTGTACTTAGAGGAAGTAGGTTGTGATTACTTTTGGATCCTTTCTCAAGGTTGGCTTCATTATTCTTTGAATAGAAATGAAGGTTTGAAGAGATCCTAGCATGAAGATTTCTTGAAAGCAGATATGTTAGAATGATCTATCAATGTCCAACATGAACAAGAAAAATGTTTTGAAATATTTCCTTCTTTGTAGTTTTCAAACATACATGGATCGTATCAAGTTTTTAAAGTACAACATACTCTAAGAAACTTGGTAACGAAGCTCTGTTGCCAATTGTGGAAAAATAGAAGGGGGGGTTGAATAGTTTTACCAATTTAAATCTTCCTTTTAAATATTTAGATCGACTTATGTCAATCTATTTAGTCGTTTATGTTGGACGTTGATAGATAGATATATAACGTGTAATGAAAGATAAAGAGTAAGAAGAACAAAACCACGACACTAGTATTTATAGTGGTTTCACAAGGACACCTTCCTTGCCCTACTCTACTCCTCAAGTCACCTACTCGAGAGTTCGTAAACACTACACGACACCAATCTCCTTATGGCGGAGAAGCCTTCACAACGCCGCTTACTCTTTTTCCGGTGATAGGCTAACCACGGGTTCTTTCACCCAAGGTGAACCACACCTATCACAACGTCGCCTACCCTTTATTAGGTACTAGGCTAAGCACCTAGTTCTATTACTATGGAGGAACTACTACCCATCACAACACAA